>VSDK01021672.1:0-45149 GCA_009767595.1 Symbiodinium kawagutii
CTTTTAACCAACCGCCATTTATAAAATAGTCTTTGGACAGCCAGGGTGAACATTCTTGATGCAGAAAATCCTCAATTTCAGGGTGAAACAAGAAAAAAACAGCAGGTGGGAATTTGAACATCCCAAAAATGAGCAGATTAGGGAGCTTGGTTCTGATATGCTGGGATGTCCAGCTAGCCACGTTCGGCAAAATGTTGAAAAACATGAAGCGTCATGCCTAGCTCTGACTCGCCCTGGATGGGTACCTCCATTCATCCCAAATGATAGAAATGAAATGGCCACTTCCATAGAAAACCAGATGTCATCCCTTCGTAACCATCATGAATTCTCTTTAGTTTCGATTTCTGTGTTAAACCTTCAAACCAGAAATTCCTTCTAACTGACAACATGTTTAACAACATCTTTAAACATCTTCAACATTTTAAGCATGTTTAAACGCATTTCTCATCATTTCTCTGTCGATAACTGAGAGCTTCACGTTGATTCCCAGCTCTGCCATGACTTTCTCTCGGCCGCACCTCGTCGGCGGCAGCTGAGAGCAGCGACGCTGTGAGGCCGCCGAAGAGCGACAGCAGCCCCTCCTCGCGACCTCAACGCGCCACGAGGGCAGCGCGTGGCACGTGGCACGGGGCAAACGAGGTCCCAACACCAGGTGCAGATCGACTGCCACGAAGAAGTCTCCTACAGAACTTCAGAACTTCAGTGAAGAGAACTTTGAACTTTCGAAATCTTTGAATTCTGAATGGACAATGATTTTAAGTACTTTAATTTGAAGAATTCCAATATTTTAGTTTAATTTGAAGTAATTACAGCAATTCCAAGTAAAGGAGGACCAAATTGCACCCAGAAAATGCATCGTTGCACCCAAAGAATGCGGAGTCTTCAGCATCAATGCAACATGCAATGCCAAGGGCTCCTGATCGCCAGTCTTGATGACGGTTCTGGTGGAAACCAGCAGTATTGGATAGCACAGGCTGTCAATGCTGTACTTCAATGCAAGCCTGGGGACTTCTGCAGGCTGGAACGCGTCTCAAGTTTAAGATTTGCCATCATCTTTTGCTGCTTCAAAGATGGGGAATCGATGTCAGCTCAAACTATGCAGCTCTCGTCTGCGTCTTGAGAAGATGTTTTCCTTTGCTCCACAACAGTGTTGCCTCATCAAGAACCTCCTTCTCTTTGATCTGGGCTCAATATCCTGATCAGAGCAGTAGCCAACTGAGAACACTGGCAATGTGACGGAACGACAATTGACAGCAGTCCTGTGCTAAGATTCTTCTCAAATGACAAGTCACCCCTGTTATGATGAAACAACAAAGGACATATGATGAGTCGGCAATAGGATAAAACATAATACTGAGATTACTACATACAGCACCTTGACCCATTACTGCTTTGCCAAGAAAACGTGCAAGGTCAATCTAAGGAGAGCCCGACCCGATTCAGGGGGTCTATCGAGTCTTTGTCCAAATCAGCCAGGATCTGATGAACCAACCGTCAAAGGAAGCACCAACTGCGCAAAGAAAAATCCCTTAACAGCAAAAGACTGCAAGTCTTGTGTCCTGTTACTGCTCCACCAAGCTTCTGCAGGAATCTTGTTCTTGAAATCTCGAAAAAATAGAAAAAGATATGAAATCGTCACCACTTTGCGGTTTTGTTCTATATTTGGATTTGCGGTTTTGCATGGCGAAGGAGTGAACCGTTGGGGCTTGGAATCTTTCAACTGTGAAGGGCAGCAGACACCGGAGCAGCTCCCAATGCCTCAGCATCCCACTTCTTCCATCCAAGCCTGCCAAACCAACGAATGCATGGAGGATCATGGAGGCCACCAGCCAACGGATGCAGATCCACTGCCAGTACGCTTGAGCCATGTCCCCTATTCAATCAATTCACAATTCCAAACACAAATAGTCAACATGATTCAACATTCAACTGACCAAATAGTCATAGGTTGACTGACTTGACTAACTTGAAACCCCTATGACTATGATGAGATTTGATAGATTTTGACAGTCATAGCTTCATCATAGTCTGATCATTGCTGATCCCGCAGCCTCCTTTCGAGAAGGCGCAGCCCTCGCTCGGCCAGGAAACGCATGCCATCACGAATGACCTCAATGCTCGAAATGGTGAAAGATATGAGGAATCTATGCCAAACATAAGAAGCCATTGAATTTCTATAGAAATTGCTATCGAAATCCATTGAATTTAGAAATTCATATCATATCAATTTATGACATATCAAATTTCAATCACTTGTCCGTTCCTGTCATTGCAAAGACTTAGATCCTGAAATGCTACCCATGCCTTGCCTGGTGCAGCAGGAAAATGTGGCCACCTTTGTATAGACCAACCACGCCTTCGTTGGCATACCTCGCTTCGATGGCGCAACGATGACATGTCAGCTGTGGAGTTCAAGGGGATCACGTCTGGCGCAGAAAGCGAATGGTTGCCGTCAAGGTAGTCTTTGGCCGGGCTCCCTGACGAGTCGACAGCCAAGTCAGAGAGATCCAACTCAAAAAGGGGATCCAACTCGTGACAACTTTGCCGTGTTTCATCACTTGGGGACCTCCGGAATCTGTTGGGTCACTGTACATCACTGTGCCATCTTGCAAAGATTTCAGGGTTGTGCCATTTTTCACCGCAAAGTTTTAGCCCATCTCCAACCTTCACCTTCTCGTTCAGGACCTTCACGTTGGTGACCACCAGTGGGTAGTTCAACTTGGTTCAAACGAACGTGCACAGGAAATGGCTCAAGATTTCGTCTGGGTGAGGGACGAGTTGAAGAGGTGTTGGATAAGAGACGGCCAAGGGGGACTGCCTGGCTACAACTGATCCAAGGTCCTCCCATGGCCCAGACTCACTGAAGATCACAGCGGCAAGAGGATGGCAGCGAGTTGGGGGAAAATGACGTGAATCTTCTGAAACAAGCTAAATATAGTTAAATAGTTGGAAAATCGTTGGAAAATCGTTGGAAAATGATGTGAAACTTCACAAGTTCAGAAACTGGCGGAAGGCCATGGAGGAAAGCACTGGGGCAACGCAGTGGCCGACGCTTCGCCTGAAAAGCACCATGACCCCATCGACATGACCAGGGCCTCGCGCAACGGATCTCCTGTTCCTCACGTGAGGCCCTCATATCTGAGGGCTTCCCAACGGTAATGAGGGCCCTGGTGACCATCAACATGAGGGGCTCCTATCATATGTTGGGTGACATTTAGATCGTATGAAGAACATCGAAGCAAGAATGAGACTGTTGATAGCTGAGTCTATCGTCGAAAACTCCACACTCTACATCGGATTGCTCAACTTACCATCGCAAAGTTCAGCAAATGCGCTGCCTTGAGGATTCGTCATATTGCAACAGAAAGTGTCACAATTGCACAGCAAATAGGCTCGTCTTGCATGAGCGCTTCAATAGTTGATTCTTGGCTCCGCTGAATAGTATGCTCTGCAATTTCTACATAGTTTGTTTGAGCATCGAGGACTGCATGTTTCTTGCTAACATCAATTGCTCTCTTTCTGGCTGACACCTAAGTTCAATTCAACATCTGAACTTCATGGAATCCATGCTTTGAACATGTTTGAATCCATACTTCGAGGAACAAACAGCTGCAGAAAACATCATTGGAACCTTGCATGAAAACAAAACTGGCCTCGAATGTTGTAGTTGCTTTCAGAATTCTCGAAATGAAAACAGCTCAATTTTAAATATTTGTGTGGTTTATTAGTATACGGATATGGTCAATCAAGGATGACAACTGGGGGTACCCTACAGTTCTTAAGAAACCACCATTTGTGTCATGACCTTTGGTGAGTTGCAGCGCGCCCTTTTCCAATGAGCTGATTAAGCACCCCTAAGCTGTGCATATTCGCCCATCTGTGCTTGCACCTCCAGCATCACCTGTCGAAACCCAGGGACATGCTCCAGTTATTAGCTGTTATCCGAGGGTGCAAAGCATAGGAATTCCAAAGAAAATCACTTTGAAAACTGGAGCGATTTGAAAGATGCTTGGAACGATTGGTTGATGTATAGAAGGATCAGAAATTGCCATGAATTTATGGAAACCAACCGACCTATCCACATCATTGTGTGCAATTAGCAATGATTGTTGATGCTGTTTGGGGTTGATTGGTGTATGATGCATGGTTTGGAGCATGATGAAGAGCATGTTTGCAAGCAAATCTTGCAGGATGATGGACAAAAGCAACCATTCCACAGAAGCAAAAAATTGTGCCTCTTCTCTCAAAGTGGTGCGCATCTCCTTCTTCAAGTACCGCCTCAGCAATAGTGCCACACCACTGAGGCAATCCGCAAGGAACTCACCGGTGAATACATTTGGAAGGTCTGATGCACCACCAGCCTTGATGCAGTTCGCATTTGGAAACACTCCGCATGGATGGAACGGTCAAGATTCAAACAGACACATTCCAATCATGCTCGCGCCAAAAATAATCAAACCGAAATATCCTGCGACACCTTCAGACTTCTTGAAACCTGTGAAACTGCCACTGGCCATAGCGCTTCACATGTTCATTTCTCTGTTGTCTCATACTTTGTGTCCCTCTTAGTTCTGCACTTGTACATGAGCATGCAGACCTGTGCCAAGTCATGAAATGACCATCTGACACATCAAACAAATTGGCTCCTGAGAAGCCAACGAATCCGAGTGCGATTGTGGCCAAAAGCCATCCAAAGAGCTCAGTCAAGCTGACTCCGCCCTGCGCCAAACAACCAAATCATGTGCGAAAGCATCACGAGTCCAACGAGTCTAACAGAGTCTAACGAGTCCCAGACGTTTTGGTAAACGTACTTGGTGAAGTGGTCTCGCTGCTTGAAGAGATAAGTGCACTCATGTGGCCTGAGAGAACCAATGGCAGAAAGGAGATCTGCAAAGACATCACTTCTCACAACGATTCTCATAGAAAAATTACATGTATCTACAATCTAAAAACATATTTCATCATATTTCATCATATTTCACTCTATTTCACCAATTCCCTTTCAGGATTTCATGAAATCTTATGTGTCCATGTCTCACCTATTCCGTGATTTTTTCACCACTGGTTTCAGCCAACTGCAGACGAAGTGCGTGTGAATGAAGCCGGAACAAACCGCGCGAACCACAAGATCTGCTTCCAGCATGCCGCTGTAGCGCCAGCCATTGATTCGAATGGCCCGTGGGGACCATGCCTGGGACATTGACACAAAGAGCTTAAGATAAACTGAGAATTGGAATGTTTGAGCATTGTGAAGATAAACAGTTTGTGAAGATGAACAGTTTTGCACGACCTCATGCCACTGATCTTCACCTCTTTTACCAAAGAGCAAACCTCTGACAATGTGCTGTTGCACGGGCTGCCTTTTTTGTTCAGTTCACTTTCACTGCATTCAGCCTGTCATCCGAATTCGAGACTTTCGCCTGTGCACCGCGTGGCGCGATGATTTTGGAGTCTCTGGGAGCTGGGGAGAAGGGAGTGCTTTTAGAAGCAGAGTTGGGAAAGACGTGAGAAGGGATGTTCTGCTGTGGAGGGGCCTGCGGAGAGACGTGCACTTGGACGTTCTCTCGCAGCGGTTTCTCCCTGCGCAACGTCTCTTCGAGTTTCTCGCTGCGCGGGGCCAGGAGGAACCCCCCCACGCGGCCACCGATCATGGCACGTCGTCGTTCAGCTTCCTGGATGTACTCAGTGACCTTCGTCGGGTCCTCGCGCGCACGGAGCTGTGCCGATTTGGCCGCAGCACGGAGCTCCTTCTCTTCTTCGACGAGTTTTTTCAGGAGAAAAACATCGAAGTGAACACAGAGCTCACCATTCTTCCGAGAAAAATCTGGAGAGTTCAGCTTAGCTTTCAGTTGTGGCCAGGAGCGAGTGGCTCTTAGCTTTCAGTTGGGGCCAGGAGCGAGTGGCTTGAAGCCATACATCCCAAGGGCATTCGCCATTGGGTGCAGAGCTCTCCAAACGAGACAAGACTCGAAGATGATTCGAGTTCTGAGTTTCTTCTTCCTCCTCAGAACTCTCCGAAACTTCCTCCTCCTCCTCTTCGCTAGTGCTTTCTACCAGCTCCAAACGAACAAACCCAGGGGTCACCTTTGGCTTTCGATCTTTTGGGATCTGCTTTGGACTCGCCTTGACAGCAGCCTTGGGTAACTCCCGCAACTTTCTCACCTTGGGATCTGCTGCGACTTGTTGACTGGACTCCTGCAGGCAACATGCTCCACCAATCTGTTACGACAAAAACACAAATTCAAGAAGGGGAAGATATCATCCCCACAAATTATGGGCATACTATCGCTGAAACACATACTTTATCATGCATTTTGATTCATTTTGTGCTCCAACAAAAAGAGCTTCAGCTTCATAAAGAGTGAAAGAATACGTTCACATCTGGGGGTTTCTCAAAATGGGGAGCCCCAAAAAAGGTTGGTTTATTACAATAAATGACTATTAATGGATGATATAGGGGTAATTACCCCTATTTTGAGAAACACCCATATACAGAACTGCCTTTGCTGTCCTTGACGGCCTTTCTCATGGCACGGAAGTCATCGACGGCGGAGTCTTCGCTGCTTTCATCCTCTCCTCTCAAGGCTCGAGCGATCAATCCCGAAGGATCCAGGTCTCGCTGCTCCAATTTTTGAGGCGAACCATTGGCCGGTGCTCCACTGTCTTTCGACAGATCTGCCACCACACTCCCCAGGTTCGCGCTACCAAACAGCCGCAAGGCGGCATCCTCGCAGGGTGAGTTTCAAGAAAACTAGTTCCACCATGTGAACCGCTGACCTGTTGACAGTGCATGATTCGCCTCTTTGGATGTTGCTCTTGAGCAATCCTAAAGTCAAAACATATCATTGATGAAGAATCAAAGTTGTCAATCAACTGTAGTGGAATCCCTAGAATACTTGTTCGATTCGACCAAACAAAATGTCCTTCAACAAATCATTGTGAACCACCATTGCTGAGTTGACCATGCTTCACAAAGCCCATCATCAACAAGTTTTCATTGATATCCTTGCTTCACTGACTGATCACCCAGGTTAACTCCGTCACCAACCACTGAGGTGAACAAAAAACCATCGCCAATAGTTGGTCAATTCAGCAAAACCACTCAGGTTGACGAACCTTCAACTTCGCAAACCTTACCTTTGACAGCCCTCCATTCATTCTCTTCATACAAGTATATTCTATTCTGAACCTCTTCAAAACTATATTTGTTCTTAAAACTCTCTCTTACAATCCTTTTATCTAAAACCTCGAATTCATCTCTAATTTTGTGTGATAAAAGCGATTATCATTAAAGAGTGCTCTAGTTTTTAAATTCTATTTTCTCCATGTTTTCTCCAAATTGGAGTGCTTACTTGGAGTCCTTACTTGGTCTGATCTTTCCTTCAAATAGAATAAAAAGGATGTCATCTATATGTGAATTCTATATCTCTTAATAGCGTATAATACTTAATTACACAACATCTTTTCCGTTTCAGATGCATAATGTATTCAAATCTTAACATGTCTTTCTCCTCTTTCCCATCTCTTTCCCATCTCTTTCCCATCTCTTCTCCCATTTCCTTCGGGGCCTCCAGTGCTCCTTCCACGTTCTCCTCGGAGTCGCTGCCGTGCCGCGAGGCGCCGTCGTTGCGGGGCGTGCCGCCCTCGCCGGCCTCGCCGGCTTCGTCCTCGGCGTCGCTGCCTTCGGCGTAGGCCGAGGGCAGGCGCAGCTGCACGTTGTTGTAGATGCGACGCACGCGGTCCTCACATCCGAAACTTCTTCATTCACTTCACATCTTAACTTATGAAGTAAGGATTCACATTCAGAATTAAATCAGAAGTATTTTTGATAAGTAATTATCGTATGTGAAGGAACTCATATTGTATGTGAAGTGAAGGATTGAAACTTGAGAAAAACATATTGTTGAGATCTTCATATGATATCGATGAGATCTCCCAAAGGCTTGAGATGTGGGACCGGTGGAATTTCTATGTTCGAAGCAACCACTTCAACGTTCACTGTCCCCTCCTGCAGGCTGTCTGTGAGCACTGAGAATTGGGAGGGCGCTTCCTGCGCGGCAGAACACGAGGCCCTGCGTAACAACAAGTCATGGTCTACGATTCCTTCAGGCAGACAGGAAAATACCGGAAGATACAGGAATTTGCAGCAAGTCAAGAGCTGCAGACTCTCTTGAGTGATTTGATGATGGTGCATCCAAACGTGTAGAATCAGCCTTAGAATTACTACTAATAACCATGACCAACAAAAAACCAAGGATGCCACCATGCTCCATCCATTTGTTTCACCACTGATGGCTGGACTCACCAAACCAATCATAAACCAAGACTGGCGATAGTCCATTGGTGCGCCTCGATGCGTCACCCGGCCACAAGAAAGGCACCTCCCTGACATTGGGCACCTCTGCAGGGATCCTAGAACCACCAGCATCACCAGCTTCATCTTCTTTCATCTTCTTTCCTCTCCAACCAAACCGGTCGCCTTCCCCATCCCTTCCCTCCCTCCCTTCCTTTCTTTCTCCTTCGGTTTCTATCTTCTCTTCTCTATTATCTTTCTTCTTCCCTCCTTCTTTCCTCCTTCCCCTTCCCTCTCCTTCTTCTCCCTCCTTCCTTTCTCCTTATCTGCCCTTCCCTTTCCTCCTCCATCTTCCTTCCATCTCCTTCTCCTTGTCTCCCTCCCTTCTCTTCCCCTCCTTCCCTTCCTCTCCTCTCCTCCTCTTCCTCCTCCCTCTTCCTTGCCCCCCCATCTCCCTTCTTTCCCCCCTTCTCCTCCTCTTCCCTTCCCCTCTCCTCCCTTCCCCTCTCCTCCCTTCCCCTCTCCTCCCTTCCCCTCTCTTCTCTTCGCTTCGTCCTCGTCTTTCCACGTCGTTTCGACCTCGGGGAGTTGGTCCACGGTGACCTCGGTGTCCGCCTCCGTCGCCTCCTCCGTGGCTTCCTCCGGGCGCAGCTGGGCCCAGCGCTGCCGCAGCGCCTCCGCCGAGAAGGCCTCCGGGGCCGGGGGCCCCAACGGTGGAAGATGGTCCCTGGTGGATGGGTCCCTGGTGGATGGACCCTGGGATGGGAGGACCCTTGGATTCATGGATGGTCCCTGGATGGTTACCTGATACTGAATCAACTGCTAGGGTCCATCCGTGGTCCATCCGAGTATGAATTAAAATTGGATTCAAGTCAGCTATCATCATCATCATCTGAATTAACTGCTGCTGGATCCATCCATGGTTCAACATGGTTCAACAGATCATCACAGCGACTGGAGCCGCTGGATCATTGATTAGAAGTTCACAGCAAGCCGGATCTATGGATAATCATTCGGCATCGACTATGTTGAATCATAGATGATCTTCAATAAATAGTATGACACAGCTTGCCACACCTTTTTTGCTATGCAGGAAAGAGTTGGTACAAAGAAAAAGAGAAGTTGAAACAAGTTCTCTCCCCGGACTCTTTACTCTTTAAAGAGTGAAACAGTTTCACGAGAAAAAAGTAGGAGATTTAGACTTTGAAAGAGAATATTTTATTGTCTTCCAGAGGCCAGGGAGGGAAGAGGTGGGAGAAAATTGTCGCGCTTTTGAGCAAAAAGAGGCCGCAGGATCATACTAATTCAGGGGGTCCGAGAACTAGTATGACACAGCTTGCCACACCTTTTTTGCTACGCAGGAAAGAGTTGGCACAAAGAAAAAAAGAAGTTGAAACAAGCTCTCTCCCCGGCCTCTTTACTCTTTAAAGAGTGAAACAGTTTCACGAGAAAAAAGTAGGAGATTTAGACTTTGAAAGAGAATATTTTATTGTCTTCCACGTCCCCTCCTATTCCGCAAAATTTGCGGAGGCTCAACACGACAACTCCTAAGGTACGTATTTTGAAGATTACGTTGGGATGCAGAAGGAGAAAAGGACATTTGGGTCAACAATGCCACAGAGTCTTGGATATAAACCTTCAAAGTTCTTTCACTACTCCATCGCCCTGTGTGGGCGACCAACGCATAATTTTGAGTAGACATCCACAAGTCAGTCGCTCCTCCTCTGCGAAGAGAATATGGTTTAAAGGAGTATCGATTTAAACCGGTTTCAGATAAAACTTGGGCAAAGATTTGGCGAAATCTAGAGGGGCACCAAGGTATCAACCTCTGGGAAAACCTGAGGCTTTGCTGCCACGAGGCTAACCGAGAAACCAATTCCGCGTCAGTGATGTTGACAGAGTTGGCGGAAGGATTACGCGCCCCTGTTTTTGTAAGGCCCAAGTGCAAAACAGCAGTAGTTTTGTTAGGTGATACTACGATATCCTTGCTTTCAAGAGAGAGCAACTCTCCTGTACGTAGCAGAGCTCTAAAAGCTAAGTGGATTCCCAGTGCTGCTACAGGAGAAAGCTGGCGAAAACGACCTAACACTACGAGAAGGGTACCCCAAGTAAAAGGAGGCGCCCGTGAGGGTAGCTCGTGCAACTGCCAAGCTTTCAAAAGCCTCCAGCCGCCCTGAAGCCTCCTTTTGCAGGAAAGTTGAAAGTGCTGTAGAGCACTAAGCGTGTCACCTGCCAGGCTGAGCGATTCACCATTTTGCCAAAGGCTGTCTAGATACCATTGGACCTGGGAATCCAAAAGTTCAAGGGTGGTACCCAACCGCATTTTTTGAGCTATCAGAAAAATGATGAATGACTTGAAAGCCTTTTGATAACGGGCAGCTGTAGAGGGTTTGATAAGGAGGGATTTTAAGGAACCCAACTCCTGTCTGCGATGCGCTCTTGATTCTTTGGTTAAACCATCTACAATGCGCTTGCCCATTTGCGTTTGACCCCCCTTCTGGATGGAGCGTCAGCAGGGTTAGACTTAGTGTTTGTGTAGGCTAGTACCAGCAAAATGCCGCTAGCCAGCTGTAGAGCAGCAATGCGCTTTGACACTGCCCTCAACTTTCGGGAAGATGTACGCCCCTTGTTTACGATATGAAGGCTCACCATGCTATCTACGAGGTGCAACACACGGGTGTAACGAGTTCGAGCCCGAAAGATGCGCCATCTTAAGCCTGTTTCCAAAGCTTTCAGCTCAAGATGATTGATGTGTTCAATGGAATTGCGTCCTGCGGCTCTCCATTTCCAACCACAAATTGTTCGCCAGGCCCACAACTTGGGATTGAGAGAAGTCCTAAGTTTGCGGTTACTGGGTAAGGGCTCAGAACTTGAGGCGAGCAACACATCGGTTCCCTTACATGAAACCAAATGCGACAGCTTTGAAACGAGGGCGCTAGAGTCATTAGAGGATTGTTGAACTTCTAAGAAAGGGGTCCTACGGGGAAAATCCTCTCTAAGGAGTTTGCCAGCCACCGCTGGGCTCTGTCCCGGGAGTAATTGCTCCTGCAAACGAACAACCCCTCTTGGTTCAATCAATCCTAGGCTTACGGCTAAGGGCTCTAACAGACACGAAACCAGACCAACATGCCAAGCATTACCTAGGAGTGAATGCCTGGCATCATCAAAGCCTATGGGGTTCTGACTCCTCTTTTTGTTTTCCCAGCATTGGGAAGTGTATCCCTTTGGGAATCCCATCATCATTTCCTTTTCCTCAATATCCAACATTCTCCAACCTTTTCGTGGATGGGTAACCCCATTGGCATAAGAGTATGCAAACGGTGGGAACCTGTGACGGTCTTGTTCCCAATGCCCCCTGCCAGTCTCGGTGGCTTTTTCGATCCCGGCGGGGCGGAATCGAGGACGGCTCATAGGTTGAGCCGTGGTGAAAGTTCTAAACTTGGTCCATTCTGCCACCGGCCTCCATCCTGGTTTAAGAACTCTGCAAGGATCAAAGTTGAAATGAAAACGGATTTCTCCCATGGAATCCAAACCGCCGGTATCCGGGAGAAAAATTTCTGCGTTCTCATCAGCAAAAATTTTCCAGTTGAACCACCAAAGTCGAGGCCTGCGGCAAGGGGACAAAAATTGACTGTCCACTTTGTAGGGGATCACACCTGAAGATTCTGTGTAGGTACTACGGTCTGAAGCATTCATGCTACTGACACTTTCCATTAATGCGTACACTGTGCACCAAGCAAAGCTTTGGGTAACCCAACCTTTGAATTCATCAAACTTTCGATGCAAGCTAGAGCGAGGATCAGCGACGGCCCCCCGCTTTGAAGCGTTAAGCTGTGACACACCCTGACAGGGTGGACCCCCAGCTACCAAGGCAGCTTTACAATTTGGGAACTTCGCAGCCCAGCGCTTGGTTTCTTCCAAAGAAATTTCAGTTACATCTGAATAAACGGTAGTGGTAGGAAAGAAGGCTTCTACCACCCGTCTGGCTTCACTGTTCTTTTCTACTGTTATGAAACCAGCAATGGGAATGTTCAGATTTTCTGCCGCTACTCTCATGGAGCCGATCCCGTCAAACAAAGAAATGATGAGTAAACCCTGCTCCTTAAAAGGTTCGAAAGAATCCCCTCTAGACAAGGATCGACTCACCTGAACGCCCCACTCAGTCAGCTTCGTTGTGGCACACAGCCCACCTCCTTGTTCGGAGGCGTCTGAAGCTGTCACAGTGGGGTCAATGGGCAAACGAAAGTTCATGTGTGAAAAAGGGGAGAGCATGAACCCAGCCACTAATTCTTGGGCAACCTTTGTAGGGAGTGGCCGGAATTCCTTATTGTCCTTGAAAGAAGTGATGAATCCCCATACATCATTGAAAATACTCATTAAAGGACGTCGGTAGGAAAAGAAGTAAATCATACCACCTACGACCATTTGAATCTGCTTTTGATTTACCATTTTTCGGTGAAGGATGAAATGGAAGGAGGCCAGATACTTCGTAATTTTGGCTTCCTTAGGTTGACAAGTCCCAGCTATTCCATCCACCCATGCTCCTTGCATTTCAGCTTGCAAGGCATGGCGAACACTCTTCTTTTCATTCCTCGGTACCGAGTGATCGGCATAGGCATCTTGAAGCAGCCCTACCAGGTCAGGTTGGCCCTGGTCAATAATACCTTTTGAGACCACATCCAAAACATCGAAGTTGTCAAGATAAATTCGATAGTATTGATGACTCATTGGGAACTCACGGCCCCGTCTGATCTCAAAGGCACTACTGACAGAACCCTTGAAAGCCTTTATCAATAGCCGTCCGTGTAGGTGTTGAGCAATCGATACATTGTTGATATAACCCATAGGTAACACCCGGCTATATAACACCCAATCCCCTGGCCGGCTTCATGTGTTCGGGGATGGGGGTTGAAAAGGCAAACAGGGCTTTCCACTCATCAGGAAGCCCAATTATATAAAACATTGCCCTAACATCCTCGCTAGAAATAAGGATGTCTTCATGGGGTCGGATTTCCAAACTGAACATTTGACTAAGAGTGGGTAAAGTGCTAAGATCACCAGCAAGTGAAAGGGAATTTGCGTTTATTGGTCGAAAATCCATGGTCAACCTCAACACCTCGATACCACTTGGGGTTTTCTCATCTGTGGGAACGCCGAAAAGGCCGCCCAGAATGGGCTGCCCTTGGACATGCAGTACGTCCTTCAGAGGCATTATCCCGCACACCTCACGTTGAACCAGCCCTTCTGCGACGCTAGTCCAAGCATCGTCGGGTATTTGACACTTTGGGGGTTTCATCCAAACACGTTCTTTTTCAGGTTTCAACCAATCCATAGGTCTTAAGATATAGTCCTTGAAACCATCTTCACACAAATCAACTGCCGGTACTATACCTGCCAAACCCTCCTTGGGAAGGCTTTCTGAAATGTTCTCCCACCTCACGGACTGTGCAACATGTACCTCTACACCATAAGAGTTGACCCATCTTTGACGGAATAACTCCAATGGATTAAAACCTCTAGTGCCAAGATCCTTCCACCGCTCTAACAAGTGTAGCCCCTTTTGGATTCCCTCCAACAGCATAACTTGTTTAGAACTGGGGGTTCCAGCCCCTAGAGAAAAAGAACCACATACCAACCAGTTAAAACTTCGGATTGCTCCTTCCTCCCAACTTTCGATTTCTTTACACCCATATCCCAACCGGACCTGGGGTAAAGGGAGCGGAAAAATCCCCTCCATGGCACATTCCTGCATAGGCTTATGCTTAAAAATTTTTAGTTGGGGGAGCAAATCCAAAACCTGGTGGGCCAACAGCCCCAATGTCGGATCCTGACTTCCATGCCAAGCAACCTCTGCATCGGCAACAAGGTCCGCACCAGAGGCCAGCGCTGCGCCATGGCAAGAGGGCTCCTGAGGCATGCGTACCTCGTCAGGTTTTGGGTCAACAGACCCACGTTCCTCAAGAACGGAAGTCCGACTGAGCCGGTCCGTCAGAGGACCAGGGGAAACACCCTGAAGAGCCAGTTCCTGGCTTCTCTTAATCAAATCTTCAACTGCCTCCTCAACAACCTGGCGAGGCCAGGAGGCAGTGTCGTCTATGTGTGTCCCTTCTCGGGTTCCAAGACCCTTGACTCTTCACCTTTCTTGGCCCCCTTTGGCGGACCTTTTTCCCAGGTCATCCCTTTCTTTCCTCCTTTCCCAGGAGTGTGATAGGGACCTTGCTGACCCTTCCACGCTCCTTTGGGAGGAGGAGAAGTGCTCTGCCTCAGCTGGCGGTTTAGTTTCTGTTCCGCCTGGCTTTCCCGATGGGCAAAGCGGGACTCGGAGTCCCCTGCCAAGCCGTGGAGCTCCCTCGGGATAAGCTCCAGTTGCAAGGAGGTTGA
Organism: Symbiodinium kawagutii; assembly: GCA_009767595.1. Classification (NCBI taxonomy): domain Eukaryota; class Dinophyceae; order Suessiales; family Symbiodiniaceae; genus Symbiodinium; species Symbiodinium kawagutii. Next base: position 14,675 of record VSDK01021672.1, read on the forward strand.
AACATCCGCTCCTCCTAAAAGCAACTCCAGTGATTTCATCCTTTGTGCAAGGATGTCCATCGATGCCAAGACACTCCCGCTCTGTAAGGTATCCAGGGTTACTGCCAGAGTGAGCAGTTCTCTTTGGATACCCTTGGCACCCCCCTTCGGGAGAATGATCTGCCGGTAATACCGGTGAAAAATTTGAAATCCGGAAGTCCTCTCTCCTGAGGCCTTGGCCTCCTTGGCAGCGGTCCTCGTAAGGTACCCTGGCAACTTCCTGGATATGGCCTTTAGCTTGTGTTCCAAGCCGAGACCTCCCATTGAGGAGGCTGAAGAACTTGAACTGCTTCCTGACTTGCTGCTGCTGGAGCTGCTCTTGTTCTTCTTCAGCTTTACCCTGATGGGCTTTCGGTAAGTAGGGTCCAGGGGGGTACCTTCGACTTTCCATTTTGAGTCTTCTATCATTTTCTTTACCTTGGATCTCCCACTTTCTTTCTTTGTCTTTTTCTTTTTCTTGGTAGGAGGGCCATCCCCGGTGGGTTCTGGTTGGCCATCCTCTCCTAGACGAGGAGCATGAGGGAGAGCCGCTCTGGGCCCTCCGAGATCGAATTCTTCTGCTCTCCTTCTCAATTCTTCGTTCTCGTCCACCCCCACTACGGGACCTCCATCTACACAATTTCCCATCCGTGGCAGGGCTTCTCCCTCGGATACCTCCTTGTACTTGAGGAGATACCCCAACCCCGGGATTGTCTTCCGCTGCTCCACCACGGGAGCTCCTGCTTGGAGGTAGATCAAGGCTGGCTGGACGGTTTGGGTCAAAGCCCAAGTCCTTAGCTGATGAATCGAAGTGGTGAGGACCTTGAAACTTGAAACCCAACCAGTTGCCCTCTGCGTCCCTGATCTCCTCTCGCATCTCGAGGTGGGCATTCCCCTCTTCCGAGCAATACCACAACTGGGCAAGGAGCCTCTTCCCTATCCTCAGGGCTCCTTTGCCCAGACTGGATGCATCTTCCCATCCTTCGGCAGTTGGGTCAGCTCCAACTGCTACAGGAAGCGCTTCTACCGCCAGGTCTACGCAGCCTTGGCCTTCTCCTAGCTGCCCCTCTAGGCGGAGCAGCGGGACCAGCTTTAGCGGCTGGCCTCCTTATCCTCTTCGGGGGCATCTGCCCAGTTTTCGATGCGCGCAACTCCTCCTAAGGTTTCAGGAGGAGGTACTTCCACACCAGCCGGGGGAGGAGCTCGTGGAGACTCTGCCTCCTCTTCCTCGCTATCCTCACCAGGAGAAGCACCCCCAGGTGATGTAGGTGGATGGCCTTCAGCTACAGGCTCACCCCCCTTAGGCTTTCCCTTGGATAGCCCTTTCTTTCTCGTACCAAGGTCCTCGCTTTTTGCCCTTGTTCTTTTTTGACTTCTTGGGAGGTGGTCCCCAAGTAGTGCCCCAGTGATAGGGCCACCACCAATACCCTCCTGGTGGCGAAGGAGGATATTGAGGTTTGCCTTTCTGCAAACCTTTTCCTTTTTGAGATCGTCCCCAATCCCAGGGGGCTGGATGACCCTCAGGCGGAACACCCTCCTCAGCGGCCGACGCCGCAGTTGCCTTGGATTTAGGAGGACGCTCAGGGCTTCTAGGCCCCACCCTTCCTTTCAATTCAACAGGAGGGGTGATTGGTTGTACTGGTCGAGGTTTTTCTTTTGCAGGAGGCGCCTCACTCAATCGAAGAGATGGTCGCCACTTGCTGGATCTGGCTTCCTCTGCCCCAGGGCCTGGACTCTCAGACCTCTCAGGAGATGTTGATACCTCCTTACGCTTCGGCCTTCTTCTCCTAGCGCGCGATCTATCTCGATCCCGACGCTTGTCCCGCTGGGAAGGAGAGCCTCGAGAGCTCCTCCTTGATGACTTGGGCTCCGGAGTTTTCTCTCTTTCTACCTTGGTTTTGGTTTCTTTAGGCTCCTCCTTAGTTTCTTTAGGAGGCCTATCACGGTCTCGGTCTGCCCTTGGGGGTGCGTGGCAAACCGGATATTCAAGGCCCTCCTCTTTGACCTTGGTTGTCTCTCCTCCTGAGGGTTTAGGAGGAGTTACAGCGGGGCTTGGCTCAGTCTCGCTGTGCCCCACTAAAACTCGGGAACTAATAGTTCCCAGCACGTGGGTGAGCTGGCCTGTCACCCACTGATGGTCCTCCTGAGTGAAGGAGAACTGCCTACAGCTTTCAGCTACAGACAAGCACAGCCTGCACACTTGGCAGAGCCCCTCCCTTTCTGCCGCCCACCGGTTGCAATTCACGCAAACCTGGAGTGGGGGCATGGGAGAGAAAATTGTCGTGCTTTTGAGCAAAAAGAGGCCGCAGGATCATACTAATTCAGGGGGTCCGAGAACTACGGTGTCTACGGTGAATCATGGAGTAACCATCACATGGTGTACGATGAGCTGTATCACGAGCCGTTGGTTTGGAAATGCATGGAATACGGTGGAATATCAGTGATAAACTATAAGTACCAATTACGCGTTGATGATAAATTAAGGGCAAATCTTCCAGATTGTTTGCTTGACCATTGACGTTTGATGATCCATGAGCAGACTGCGACAGCTGTCACCATCTCGCCTCCTCTGCACGTCCAGCCAACTGATGGTCCAGGCCACTGGCTACTTCCAGGAATTCCCTTGGTCAGTGTGTGGCTAGGGGGATCTCGGGTGCAGCTGTGTGCTTTGGAATCTTGGCACTTGCACTGCTTGCACTGCTTGCGCTGCTTGCACCATGTGTTGCACCGGTTGCAGTGTTTGTTACATCTGTGTTTCAAGTTGAGTTTGAGTTGTGCCAAGTGACTTGGAAATGGCGTCGAAGTCGCCGTTGTGCTCCTGGAGCTAACAGGACACAACAACGACTTCCAAGGAATGGACCCTGAAGCTCTGGTGGTTGTGACGGGTTGTGGTATATGGTGGTTTGGGGTTGTTTAGCTGAAGACTGGGGATGCAACATGAAAACCGTGGAGTCCTCCACGCAATATTCCAGAAATTCGTCCAGGATTTCCCAGCTCTCCATGACCGCTTCGGTGTTTCAGCTTGGCAGCTCCCAAATGGCACAGGCGACGGTGGAAAACGCAAATGAAAATCCTGATGACATTATGACTGACCAACATTGTTGAAACATCGACTGGAACGAGAAGTTAGATATATCAGTTTATGGCATTTATCGCTATAATGATCATGATATATATCATCATGCTAGGAAAGATCACTTCCGCAATCATGATGGGACTTTGACAAGACCTGCTTGCGGGAATCCATGACGCCTCCATGTGAGGTCGATCTTTGTACAGCTGCGGAACATCATCCAATCAAGTGACTCAAGTGCAAGGGAAGCATCTGGGGGGACCGAATATGAAGTTCTGCAGCAAACTCCGGAGATTGATTCCGACTGCGGTACTGTCATTCTACACCTGTTTTGGTTCATCTATGACCTATATGTGATCTTATATGCATATTCTCTATAATCTAATATAATCTAAATATAATATAAGATCTACAAATATAATCTAATATAATCTAATCTACAAATACACGCGTCATTGATGCATGTTTGCAGCCAAGTCGCTGGATTGTCCAACTCATGTTGCAAGAGCCTGGCAGAGTTCAGTGTTCACATCTCAGGAAACCAATGGACACGTCACGTGACACGTCTCCAAGCTTGCGCCCAATGTGGCAGTTGGACGTCTCTTTCCGGTGAAGGACGCATTCGGCGATTTCCTTCGTATCAATCCCAACCTGGCTGTGACAGGAAGACAGCTGAGACATCGCGTGTTTTGGTCTCAACTTTCTGTCCAGACATCAGGTGGTGAAGGTCGCCTTTTTCATGACCTTTTCTGAGCATGTATGGCCGAACCGTCTGTTCTCGTGGTCACCATCCAATGGACACCTGCACTCCACACCAGGTCAAAGATGCACGAGTGAAGCAAGGGATGTCAATGCTGGAAAGCACAGAGGTCGGCACAATTGCAAGAATTCTCTGACGTAGTCCCAGTACTTTGCAGCGTACCTTAGTGAAGCGGGAACATGAGAAAGGATGAAGAATTGGTAGACATGAGTTCGAAATAGTTCTTTCTCTGAGAATCCAAAATTGGGAGAAAAACATGAGTAGTTGACATTTTTTGAAACAATTTGGAAGTTGTTATTTATTAATGTACACTTTTCCAAAGTTTGGAATTTGGGAAGTTTGGTGATGCAAAGTGAGGTCCTGACTCCACCGGATACTTTCCCGCCATCAGATCCTCCAAGCCCGAGCGGGATACCTGGCCATGGCAGCCATGGCACATCGCTTCCCACAAGTGTCCACCAAGATCCACCAAGCACCAGATTCCACCAGCACAACTGGACCATACTGGACATACATAGAGATCCTATCCACAGGAACCACGCGTCCACTCTGTGGTCGAAACTTTTCCGTGACAGAATCCCTTCACCTTTCCACCCAAACATCCCTTTGCCTTGGTCGTGTCATGGATGCACAGTTGTCTGACATCCTCCATAAGTACCTTGGAAGATCTCAGATTTAACAGGACGAATCTCCGTCTTCCGTCAACCTTGCGCCATCAGAGTCTCCGTGCATCTGCACCAGTGATAACTCCTGCACCGTCCGGATCCTGCAGAGATTCCAAGGCAAGAATGACACAAATCATCACAAGTGAATGATGCACTTGCTGGCATTAGTCATTGACATGTCATTAAGTTGTTTCCAACAAATCTTGTTTTTTTTGTTCATGCCAGGCACTGCAAGACATTTGTCAGAAAAAAAGAGCAAACTCCTCTGCACAAAATCGGGGCTCGTTGTCGAGGCAAACACCAGAATAAACCTCCTGCGACGTGACAGGAACAGATCCAAATCTGGGATGATCCGTGGAGTGGTACAAGTGCCTCTTTGACAGGGCAACCATGGGTAACCCTTCACTTTCAATCCACTCAGGGCCCCACGGGATTGCCCTTGTCCATGCTGAAAACTGCCTCAACTCCAAAGCACTGTCCACTGAATGCATCGCTCCCATGGCTCCCATGGCTCCCATGGGGCTCCCATGTCGCTCCATGTCGCAACAGCAGAAATGCATCAGTCCATCTGCACCCTTGGCCCTTGACACCTTGACCCTTGGCCCAGGTGCGTAATGCGGTTTGAATATCATGACCTGGTTGAGCGCCTTTCGCTTGGGAGCAAAGTCCTGGGACCAGCATCTTCAACGAGAAACCACCACTTTCAAGGCCTATGATCAACCAAACAAGGAGCAACAAGCAGCAAACAACCAGCAACATCCAGCAAGAAACGTGAGCAGCGCTTCCATCATGAGGCTATGAATCAAGCACCTTCAGCAATGATTCACCAAGCACCAACTCGCAACCATCCATATCCCCCGCCTTGAGGAACCGATTGGATTCAATGGAGGCGGAACTCATCCACATGTCCATGGTTACCACTTGGTCCGTGGGAAGGTCCCAGGCCAACTCCACGACCACTTGGACCTGGCACGGTGACGGTGACCGATGGACTCCACTCATGGGGGTTTAGCATGTTGAGGCCATGAGATGTGATGAGATCTGATGAGATGTGATGACTAATCCTTGTAGCTTGAGGTCTGGTGATCACATGTGATCACACTTGTTCGATCAAGACCTTGTTATTATTCCAATGGTGACAACCATCGTGGGGTTGTTCTCAACGACCTCATTGACCATGCCGTGCGCAATATCATCAAACGTTGACATGGTGGTGTTTGTCAGCGGTTATGCTCAAGGACTAAGACAACATTGTCTATGATCGGCAATACACCGTCATCAGCAACCATGAAGCGTCATGAACGATCATTCACCATGGACCACCATGAACGACAATGAAAAATCATTCACCATCGAAAATCAATCCCTTCGTCCATTGGTTCATCAACCACTCACCAGTTTTCATCAACTGCCAGCAAACTAGAAACAAAAACTGGCACCACTCACCACTCACTAGAAACAAAAACTGCCAGCATTCATCAACCATCTAACTGGATCTAACTGGTTGATCATTTAGAAACTGGCTACCAACATCTACCAACCATTCACCCGTTTCATCAACCACTCACCGTTCGCCAAGCCTGAGGTCGCTCCACTGCCTCGATGAGGCGTCGGCCATCCTCCTTCGAAATCAGCACCTGAAAACACCCTCGAAACGGTGCATGGCCTAGACGAGATGCTTGGTTTGGCTTGTGGTTTGGCTCTGGTTTGTTTTCGGTCCAACTTGCTTCATCATGATGCTGAATCAAGAATTCTGTTTGGTTGATACTAATTCCTCAAACACATGATAGAGTTTGGTTGATGACTCAGCATTGTCAATATTGGCATGCATTAAAAAAATGCATGGCTGGTACAATTCTTTGTGATGGTTGATACCTTTGAACGTTGTTTGCTGATAGTAACTACACTGGTTAGCCATCTTGTTTGGGGAACAATGTAACAGAACAATAAGAAGTAACCGTGATACTGCGTTGATGCTCAATAAATTTATCTCAGGTCCAAGGTAGAACCGATGTTGATGTACGGCTTGGGATTTACTTCGACCTCATCGTCATACACATCTTACGTCGTATTACTATACTGGAGCAACCAGTATACCTACTTGGTGGCGAAGCTCCGGCATACCTCGCCTTTTCTGTCTCTTGCTACATTTGGGTCCAAATGATTATGCACTGAGCCATTCTGGAAAGTGTGAAGGCAAATGAAGGCGACCAGGTGACATGCTATGATAGGAGAAACCCCGGCAGCAAACGAAGGTTGGCGAAGGTTCCATTGGATGTGGTTGGTTGCTGTGAGTAGATCTTCAAAGATAAGCCCTCAACACTTACACTCGAAGATCTCTTAGCTTGGCACCGATGGAATATGAATCCCATCTCCATAGCCGTCATCCGCCACGATGATGTTGGCCAGACTCTCTGCAGTGAAGTCTGAATCCTGCACTGGCGCATGGCTGTCCTCCTATGTCCACGTCCTCAAAAGGAACAATGCCAAAGGCAAACAAGAAAACGTCAGAAAAAACATCAGGAAAACACAATGTCGTGCTTCCTACACAATACTGCACTATAAGGATTTATATATTGCAATTTTTTGAATGTTTTTGAGTAGAGGCTGGAGTGTGTGAGGCTCCTCTCTGTCGATGATGATGACTGCATGGGCATCTTTCTTGTCCTGCGCTATCCGCACCTGCAAATGCACAAATCTCGAAGCTCATCTTTTCACTCTCCTCACTTATCAGCGACAACTGCAACATGTTCAAAATGGTCCCCGTCATACTGGACTGGTGTCGCTTGGCATTTCCAGTTGCAAAGGAACTTGTTTGAATGGGTGACGCTGCCACGCCTTGTGAGTGAAACTGCAATTGCCACGTCGGACCATCACAATGTTGATGAGACGTACCTCCGCCAAGCTTCACATGTCAGGTTCTCAGGTGCTTGCCATTCAATTGTTCATAGTCATGAAATCTTATTGTGAATGCATCTTATGATACGGAGATGGTAAGCCTTTCAGTGTTCAATGACATATCATCGCATCATATCAAGATGTTCACTGACATATTATCACATCATGTTAAGACATGTTCATATCATATTATTCTCGCCTTAAAACACAAGGAATCTCAGCACTGCCAATGACGTCCTCGCCTTGTCGTATCCACTTTCGCCTGCCTGCATAAAGCTCAGTGGCGGAATGTCGTAGTCATCCTGCCGGCTGCCGATGGCACATATCCCAGGACCATCCAGGACCCCAAAAGACCTGAAAACCCTCCAGGATACGCCAGCAACTCAGATCTGGACCGAACCTTCACAGATTTTGACCGAAGCAAAACATGTTGCGGTGGCATCACTTGCTTCTCCTCTGTGCAGTGATGGTTATGAGCTGATCGTCCATAGACCTCAGAATGGCTCGTGCAAATCTCAGTGGTAGATTTTCAAAACGGTCACACTGACTGAGGGTCGCAGCGTCACAAATTAGTTCCGTTTGGAAGTTCTTTCAATGTCTTCAAGAGTGAATCACCAGCTTTTTCTGGTCAAACTGGTAGCAGTTGATCAACCATTCAGAATACCATGACGACTGATGGTGATCTACCATTATTACACTCATTATTGAGTCAACATGGACATTTCTCTTGGACGAATTCTTGGATCCTTGCCAACCGCCCCCAAACGCGTTCTCCGTAGAAAGGAGCACCAAATGTGGCAGTTGATCCCATAATCCTCGAGGTCAAAACGTTGGACATCAACACCCTCCAACACTTGCCAGTGATGAAAAGAGGTGGGGATTCCACATAGAATTCCATATTAAGCTTGGGATTCCACTTGAATCTTCAACTGGAAATGGTCCAGTTGCAACTGAATTCCCTAATTCTCCACCCTGTCAACTTAATTCCCCACTTAATCCCATCCAAAGGAGTTGAGGAACTTCTCCACTACACTTGATTCAAATTCCCCACTTAATCCCAACCAACAGCGCCTCCCATGGTGAGAAACTGAGTGAAAACCCACAGCTCCTCCCATGGTTCTGCGAGAACTCCTTGACCAACCAGCTGGGCGTCATGACCTGTCCCGCTTGCTTGCACTGATGGTGTGCAATGCTTGTAGTGACTTGATGCTTATTCATAGCGATTCTATGGCTACTATATTAGCTTTGATATACCTATGATATGGCTATCCTATGGCCATCACACACATGGCTATGATATTGTTATATCTTCTATATCTTACCGCTTGTACTGTGCTTATAACGGGCAGTCGTCGTGTGATAAAGGGCGCTATGAATGACTGGTACTAGTAGTCCTTACTAGCTTCATCGACCCACAGGTTGCTAACTTAATGAAGCACTGGAAGCGCTAGTGAATAATGTGTCTATCAACCTCATCAACCTGTACATTAGTCATCTACTGGATTGACCATTGTATACCATTACCTACTATTAGTGGTTATTATACCCCATACACTTGATGGATGGATATTGACCCGTAGCTGCTACTGCGATCCAAGTCATGACTGCTACTGCTTCACTTCATCACCCCACGGGACAGATCGGACCGACGCCTTGACTTGACATTGGGCCAAGACGAAGCTGCTCAGCAGGACAGTCCAGAGCCCGGTCGCCTCACGGAGAATCCGAATGGTAGGGATGGTTTGGGGTCTAGGCTTAGTTGAGGCTTAGGGTTAGTTAGGCTTAGTTAGTTCAGGGTTAGTCAGGGTTAGTTAAGGGTACTTTGCAGGAAATTGGTTTAGGGTTTTGGGTCTAGTCTTCACCACGGCTTTTGATGAGCGTTAACTACCAAAGGATTCTTCTATCCCGTAGCCTGGAAGTGATTCCGCTAGCCAGGTGAAATTCTCTGTGCCGGTTTCACAGTGTGGCTGATGCGTTCTGCCCTGAGGGCTCCACCATCTCCGATCTTCTAATGGCTCGTAACACGATCGAATTACTTCAGAGAGAAAACATTGCGGAGATTCAGATCGAACTGAAGGCATAGGCAAGCTCAACACCTGACCCTTGAAACGGTTTTTCCACGGAACACAACCTCACCAAAAGCAAGGCAGCTACGACATGCTATGACAAGGGCCATGCCCAATGTTCCTGTGAGGAGCTGGAAAAACTCTTATCACAACAAGTTGGCAGAAGCTAAGCATGCGAAGTTTCTTCTTTTGTTTCGCCACGAAATTGTATTTTTGCGAGGTTTTTGCCCAAGATCTGTGATGTCTTCAGCCAGCGATGCAGGAAATTTGTAGATCGAGGCCCCATCCTCCGGCGTAATCTGTCCGCCTGGCACAGACATTCCCACCGCTAGTGGAGATCTCAAAGCTGTCGCCATAGGCATCGTTGTTGCGGCGATAGCCCGAGTTCCCCGCATAGGACGCACAGATGATGTTGGAGGATCCGCCCCAAACACACTTGGAGTTGTGATGGCTGCTGCCGATATGGACATCCGTTCTGGTCCTCACATTGTCTTCCAAACTGTTGCAGTTGAACCACAAGTTCAAGCCCCAGCCACCGTGAAAATCAGTGCGCCGCGCACACACGTAGCCCCAAGGGTTGTCAACGAAGACGTAGAAGCTGTCGCCGCAATTTCTGCAGTCGTCGTTGGTGCGATAATGGGCATCCCCGGTGTGTGCATCGCATCGCATCTCGTGGGTGACCAAGAGACACTTGAGATTGGCATCGCTGCTGCCCATGTGAACGTTGCGCACTTGGAAGTTGTACTCGGAACCCGTCGGATCACATTCCAATTTCAGATTTTGGCCCCAACCACCATGGTAATCCGTCCTGCGGGCGCACCATCTGTGTCCGTCCTGGCAATGCTCAGCTCAAATTGAAGACATCAACAGGAAAATCTCTGAAAACTCAAAAAACTTCACAGAATCTCTGTGTTGATGCTTTCTGTCAAGGATGGCACAAGATACCGACATCAACCATCACCCACTGCCCTGCCTGGTAGACTGTGTAGCTATCCGGATTGGTGTCAAAGCCCAAACGCACGCCTTGGTTCCCCGCATCTGCTCGGCAACTCACGGGCTCGTTGGGCATGGCACACTTGGTGTTGACGGTGCTGGAACCGATGGGAACGATGACCTTCAGGTTGTGGTTGTCCACAGGACATGCGATCTCCAGATTCATTCCCCATCCACCGTTATGATCATCGCGCCGGATGCACAGAGACCGTGGATTGTTGGGATCTGCACCTGAAGAATGCCACTTTTTGCGGGAAAACCATGCCATGTTTCATTTGTTGTAAGCAGAAAGTAAAATGTGCATGTTTAAGGAAATGGCAATTGTTTTGAAGGAAAATCTTCAGTCAAAACCACATGTGTCCACATTTGTCAAAAGTCCGAGTGCGTGATGTTTGGCTTTTGCAGATGCACTCGCACATGTTGCACCTTTCCGACATGTCTTTGAATTGTGTTTGTTATGCCCCGGGCACCTTTTGGAACTGGATGCCTTTCCGAAAGACTGCGTGACATTAAGCAGGCTTTGACACGTGGTTTTCTTGAAAACTTTTTACTGAAGAAAACCTTCAGAAAGCAAATCATATATGCGCCCCATGTCAGAGGTAAAACAAAACAACCTAGTAAAATGGCTACATGGCCGCTTTGCGCCCAGATTTTTTCACAGTTTGCGGGTGTTATAGGTTGGTTTTCGTCTGGGGGCAACACTTCGACCTTTGGTTTGGCAACGTCATCCGGGTGGTCAAAAGGACGGGCTACGTTACTTTGATAAATATCAGGGTTCCTTGTGGGGGGCCCATTGCCCTGTAATATAAAGGACCTTGAAAGCCTGCAAAGCTCGTTCTTGCCCAAAAAAAGGGGGCATAGCCAATGCCTTCAATCTCTAAAAGGTGGCAAAATGATGATGTTGCCTGTTTGGGCCTCACGTTCAAGTGCCTTTGGAGTATGACAACCCCCAAAGAAATGTCTCAAGGAAGCTCCAGGCACGCCAAATGCTGAAGTCATCGCCGCAATGCCTGCAATCTTCATTGGCGCGATTGTCTTGATCCTCATGTGACTCATGTGGCAGACAACCAAAGATTCGATAACAAGGAACCCCGAAAAAATACCAGGAATTTGCGATCAATGTCCGACGTCTGCAAAGGCAGTTTGGAAGAATTGACAACTCACCAGTCCACAGTTTGTGAACATACATGCGCAATTTAAGTATCATGATGTCTCATATGACAGCTGAATCTTGTGAACGGCATCTTTTTTGTGTGGGGAAAACCTGTCCAAAGTTGTGGGAAAACGACAGGCACAGCCGGCAGCTATACCCAGGCTCCGCTGCATAGGGTTCACAGTTCACGCCAGAGAAGGCACGTCCACAGATTTGTTTGTAGGGCTGTGGGCCAATGTACTCAATGGTCACTCCAGCCTAAGGGCGGAAAGGACAAGATGCTGGTTTTGCTGGTTTGGAGCTGGGGGTACCTCTCAATCATACTGTAATGAGTTTTGCTAAAAACACATCCATAACTTTGGGAGTTCCATAGTTTGAGAAAAAACATATAAGAACACAATCACAAGGGCAACTAATAGAGGAACAATGAACACATTATAAACATAACTAACCACAATTCGAATAGTCAAAACACATGATTCGAATCATAATCATAGTCAACCAAGTGTCTTCTCCAAAATCAGTGTTTCCATTTCCAGGTCATCCTTTAAAGGGTTTCCCTTAAAGTCACACAAGTGAATCATGCCTTTGCAACGCTGACCCCGGCCTTGTTCTTGGCGATCTCTCGACTATTGTCGTCTTCCGCGAATTCAAAGCCAAGCACCTGAAGGCAAAGGATGGTGACATTTTGCATTCATAAGCGCAAAAATATTTAAAAAAATGATGAAATCAGATCATATTTATTTAAAAAGTATGATGTGTTGATTTTGCCTGTAGGCAAAGGATGCTTATAATCAAAATTTATCAGGCTTATATCAAAATAGATCAGACTTTTTTCGATGCAATGCTATTACAATCAATCAAACAAGAAATCATTTGCGCAAGACTAATAATTGTCACTGTTAATGTAAAATCGTGAAAGTAATTCTATAAACAGAATATAATTGAAAGAGTGCAAGTGTGAATTCATCTTGATATTATTGATCTACATCTCCAAACAATATTATCTGTAAAACTGTAAAACCTACAGTTGAACATGTTCTCTATCTGGCGACCATTGAAAATATAGAAACAGCGACATTTCTCAAACGTCACAGGTTTTACGCAGATCTTCAAAGTAACACATGGTCGGAGTATAATTTCTAGGATGATGAGATGATTCAGAAATTATTCATCTCTTCGAAAATGAGAAAGTCACTTCAGCCAGGCCCTGATTCAGATGGGGGCAAGCAATCATATTATATGAGTGTTGCGCAAGTATCACCGTGGATATTGTGACTCTGAATGTAGGGATTGATCTCGAAATATCAATTGGAAAAATAAAACCAAACATGCAAGTTTCCAAGTAAGAAAAACACATGTGTTTCCAAGCATACTATACAAAAACTAAGAAAATACTGAGTAAGAAAAAGAAAAAACCTACTCATACTATTCATACTATTCAACATAAGAAACAGCCCATCTTTCAACTCCAACGGTTCCCATATGTTCCCATGTTTTGAATCTGGCCTTAAACCACTTTCCCACGGTTCCCACGAAGGGGATGGAAACTCCCAAGAGAACATCCACGCTGAAGGCCACTGATGTGACTCCCCGAGCAGCATAGAATTCCTGCAAGCACCGGAAATGAGCCGAAGCTCCCATGGTGGAACAGTGATTGTCACATGCCTTGGTCAAGTCTCCCAAGTTCAAATTGGTCGTTAAGCTGGCACGGACTCCAATGGGAGCAGGAAGTGGGATTGGCAGACTCATGGTGAAGTGGAGCTTGCTGATAAAGGGATAATAGGTCACCTTGCCAAGGCTCTGACACAACCCCCAGCCCATTTTGTCAGCAGCTTCACCTAAGACACCACCTATACATAGTTTGAGCTCTGCAAAGTAGTTATAAGTCGCCAAGAAATCTGCTGTGCTGCCACACTTGGAGACGTCCACACCAATATCCATCTTGAACTGCAAGGCATCTCCCGGTTTGACTCCCTTGCAAGGCGTGCAGAAGCCCTTCATGCAACTGGCAGATGTGCCAATGAGCTCCTTGATACTTCCGAAGACATCAAGGCTATACGATCCACTGGTCGTGACACAGTTGTCGCCATTGATACAGAAGGAGCAATCAAAGGGCGCAGGTTTTCCGTCCGCATCTTGACAGGGCCCCAAACCGACGGGGCTTCCAACGGCAGTTTGCAACAAGGAAGCCCTTTCTGCCTGCAGTTTCTGATTTGCTTCCTGCATCTCTTTTGCCACCTTTGGCTGCAAAAGGGCCAAGGGTTCAGCATGATGAGCATCACACCATAGGGCTGGCCGTTGGTTTATGCAAAGACACTCCACATATGCTTGGATTTCTCGGCTTTGGCTGATCCAATGCTCTGGATTTTCTTTGCTGAGGCGGAAGTTGGATTCGCAGTATTGATCCTTGCTGAAGCCGTGAATCTTGTTGTAGTACAACCGATCCAAGTACAACAGCCTTGCCATCTTAGGCCTGTGTGATCCATGATCAAGGACAGCTTTCATCAGCAAAGGCTCCACAGGTTCAGGGTCCACCCCAACTTGCGCCTCCAATTCCTTCGCTTTCTTCAAGCTGGACTTGCGGTGTCTGTGTCGATCATGGAGGCGCTTGGCAAAGTGATGACCCAACTTGTTCTTGTCGTCATGCAGAACCAAGGCACTCTTGGCATAGAAGTCCAAGACTGAGAGATGCTTCTGCATCTGCAACAACTGCGAGTCTGCCACCAAAGCATTGCATTCGGGTGACGCATCTGCAAGTCGCCCCACAAAAAAGTCCAAATCCAACACATCAGATTGGCAAAGGCCTTCCACGTAGTCTGCCAGGTCCTTTGCAACTCTGGCCTCTTCAAAGGTCATATTTCCAGAATGCATGATGGACTCTTCATCTTCGGCAATCTCATGAGCTTCCGAAGAATCATGGCACATCTTGGCCATCTTCGTAAGCTTCTCAGTGAAATGCTCAATGGCTTCCTCCGTCAAATTGGCACTGCCCAAGATCCTTTCTGCCTCGGCCTCGAATTCTTTCTTCACCAAGGCTTCTGCTGCATCTCGACCTGCAAGCAGAGCTGCTTGGATCACAGCTGCATCATCTGGCCAGTCTGAACCCAACACCTTCACAGAGAGACCTGCTGCCTGCAGCTTGGTCAAAATCTCAGCAGTTCTCACCAGGTCCCATAGAGCCCGTTCCTGCGCATCCCCCGTGATGCGAGTCTCTAAACAGGCATCCACCATGGCAATGATGTCTGAACCATTGGTGCCATTGCTGTGATGGCCATGATGGCTGGAGTTGGAAGAGTGATTCGTATGGAGTAGATCAACCTTTTGGCTCACGGAGACATGCTCCCGAGATGTTTGAAGCATAGCTGAGCTCAAGGTTTGACCACCTTGAGCGTCGCAAGCATCTTCAGAGAAGCCAACAGTAGCGCTGATCACAAGGAGAAGGCAACGGAGACCCATCGCCCTGGACAGCGAAGCAGTAAGAAATTGAGAAAGTTTAAGAAACGCTTGAGAAATCAAAGCTGCAGAAAAACATAGGGGAATCATAGAGGATTCAAAGCTGCAGAAAATCAAAGATCGTATTGAAGCCTTCTTTGTTGTCCCACAGCGCGACCCAACTTCAAATTGCGCAGAGCCTCTCTCAATGAGCCGTCTGTGATTCAAACCATGTCTGAGCAGCACTCAGCCGTGTTTAGTGTTTTGGGACCATTGGGAATTGATGTCCGAATCCTAGCAGATCTCCTCCATCATATTCATTGCTATGAAAGCTAGCAAGAAAATGTAAGAAACTCAAAGGAATTGCGCAAACTGCATCTGAACCTTGATCATAAGGGTGGAACCTTACCGCGTAGCCTTTGTGGCCTCGACTTCGTAATAACGTCGTCATGACTTTCAAAGCGGAGGAACGAAAGCACGAACGTCAGGTTTATGGACACGAGGAGGTGTTTTTGGGTTCAAGTGGGAAGGTTACACGGAGAAGTGTGGTTTGAATCAAGTTTGAATACTTAGAATCTAGGAGAACAAAATAGAACAAACCACGTCGAGGCTCCCATTTGGGCCTAGCAACAGCATCAAGTCTTCTGAAATCACAAGGTGCTGATCCGTCCCTGGCCCTTCTGCACTGGGAGTCAGGGATCGGTGTGTCTGCGCAAGCAGCTCCCAACATGGGATGAAGTTTTGGAAGAAAACATCTTGTTTTTTTAATCTATGGGATTTCTTGAAACACTTTTCGTGACACAAGTTCTTCTTGTCGAACTTGGGAACGCTATTCGCCTGCCATGGCCTGAAAACAAGGTTTCTGTGCATGACTACCACTTGCTATCTGCACGTCTGTCAATCTATCAATTCATCTGTCCATCCTTCCACCCCTCGCATCACCCATACAATATACTGTACCATTATGCCATCCATCCCTGGTCAACTGATATATAGGGGAACCGAATACTGCTGCTTTTTACCTCTTCATACATCTATCCATCTAGGCATCTGTCCATTCATCCTGTCTGTCCGTGGAAGACTTGTCCATGTGTCCAGCTATCTATCTATGATGTATCTCTCATACCGTACTGTACTTGCTTCTATTTTTCTACAGTCTGTCTGCCTCCGGATCTTTTCACTACATCAACAATATCTATTAAAACATCATACATCTATTTACTGCTGTCTATCCCTTTAGCTTTCTATCTGCAGAATCCCTGACTCAATCTCAATCCGCATTCGTGGTCACACAGGGAAATGTACGCTATGCGTGTCACTTGAAGACACTTTTTCAGCCAGTTTTCCTGCGCATCAAAGACTAACAAAGCTCTGAATTCGGATCGGTGCAGGACTTCGCCGAAGGTCCTGCCATTCAAAGCCCAAAGAACATGAAAAAACATGAAAGGAGTGCTTTGAACCATCAAATTGCCACTGAAGCACAGAAAGGGCACACATTTTGGAAACAGTCGCGCCTCTAAGTAGCCTCATCAACCGGCTTCAACTTCTGGAGAACTCTTTGGCTCAGAGTCTCCTCTCGAATGCAAACTACAAAATCAGAATGTCACGAACCAAAAGAAGCCAAGAAGTTCTGTTTTCTCTGGGGTCAGCGATGTTCTTACTTTGCTCTGCCCATTGTGCCTCATGACTCATCGGCAGCAGATCGAAGTCTAGCGATCACTGATGGCAACGAGGGCCCTGTGGCCTTGCCGTTACTCTTTTGCCCTCTCCTCGCATCGTAAACTCCTTCGCTTCAGTTCTTTTAACGCTTCCTCTCCCCTTCCTCTCCCATTCCTCTCCCCTTCGTCTCGTCGAACAAGCGATGAAACCATGTTTCTTCACGTCTTCTGCACCACTGTGCAGGTGTTTCATGTTGCAATCACATGTTTCCATGTTGTTTACATCAAATGCTTTTGAACACTCTTGTTTCAGCACGTTCAAAAGAGTGTCTCAACATGTTTACACGACGTTCGCGCAAACATGCGACAGCGCTGTAAACCAGAGTGCTTTTACGCAGTCCTGTCCGACTTGAGAGTTTAGACAACCAGAGATCTAGTCCTACAACTCACCCGAGGGATCGACTTGGATCAACGGTTTTAGCCGCGAAAACAAGTCATTTATTGCACCTTCTGAATCCTTCAGGAAAAAAAACGTTCTTTCGCTGCATAATATGTTCTGAAACCTCGGCTTCCTGACAGGCTTCCTGACACGCACCAGGAGAAACCATCGTAGCCATTTCGGTGAAAACAAAATTGTTTTTCCCAGGAAACTCACACTATCTCAAACCTTCTAAGAGACACATGCTGTGGCAGGTCCTTACTCCAGGATGGGCACACCATAGCACACCTTGCAAAAAATCAATCGATCTTTTGTTGCTTCCGCAGGATTCCGCTACTGGGAGTGCAAACTACATAGGGCACTGTTTATGCTTCACGATGCTTCACGTTTACTTCTAACTCCACTGCCCCAAAATACTTTCGGCTCGAGCTTGACAGAAGCGGCACATTGGGCAGCTATTGCAAAGGTCCAAGTACCCGATTTCATCGGGTTCGAAATGAGCAGGCGAAAGTGAAGGGAGAATCGGAATTGGTGCATTTAACGCATATGCCGTGAACTTCTTGGTCCGAAATTCAGTGAATGAATGACATTTGGCTTGATGACTTTTCGGACATGAAGAATTTGGACCTTCGAGTTCCAAACGGCATTTGGCACCCCAGTGCCAAATCTAAAAATCCATGTATACATGCTCCGCATGCAAGGCAGCGTCAAAACCCTGTTCAAGAATCCAGTGGTCCTGATTTGGTGGGGCTTGCATACCCTTCCTGTTCAGAATCATTATGCACTTGTAAAGATCAACCAAGTAGCGCAAGCAATTATTTTTGAGTGATGTCCTCACAAGCCGCGGTGGTTTTCGACACTGCTATTTACTACAACTCCAGTTCCATTGATTACAACTCAGTTCCATTGTTCAGCATGTGGCTTCAGGTTCAAACATGTTCAAATAGTTCAAACAGTGACCGCAACAGCGCTGATAATAAGAGCAAGAATAAATTGAATTCGAGCCTGCCAACATCCTGATGCATCCTCTGAGGCAACAGTAGTGCTGGTGGTTGTGGTGGTTGTGGTGGTAGTTGTGGTGGATGTGGTGGTTGTGGTGGTTGTAGTCAACAAACCTGCAGCTCCCAAGTAGTTTCGGAATTGGTGGATCTGGAAATTCTGCGTGTTGATGATGTCATTCAGCATGTCAGTAAGACCACCTTCCTCGACCGCTGAGTCGATGGTAGCTGCATCGACTTGTGCCAGCAAGATCCTCGCCATATTCACTGCATTGACGTGATGAGGGATCATCTGCTGCATGAAGACTGCAACCTTGTCCGCATGATCAAGGGAGGTATGGCGAAGCATCTCGGTTTTCATCTTGCAATCGATGGCTTGCATACATTTCTCGAAAGTGGTATCCAAGTTACCACACAGAAAACGCTTATTGCACTGCTGGGACCCACCACCTGCAAAGGCCGCGATGCCAAAGGTGCCACATGCGCGGTCCACTCCACTGAGAGCAGCTGGAGCATACAACGACAGTTCTTGTGGATTTGCCAGGGCAGAACCGTCGGCTTTCGTCACCGCCGAGCCATCTGCGTTTTTGATGATGATTCGGCCGCTCATCTTGGAGTGGATATGGCAGAAGTAGTAGATCACACCTCCATAGGATCGATCTGCCATTGCCTGAGTAATGGTCAGCTCTGCCGTGTATTTCTTGGCCATCCAGTCTCCACGTGGGTAGAAGAACTCTGGCTCATAGCAATCCAAACCTGTGTCACCTGCATCTGGGCATGTCGTTGCAGCACCATCGATCTTGTACAGCAGCTCACCCAAACCCTCAACTTCATCGCGCTCGTCGCCACCCCATGTCTCACCATGAGCACCATCAGGATAGTAGGCGAAGCCCACTGCATGGTACCAATTGCTGGGGTCTGTCTGGTCGAACACGTAGGTCTCACCAATCTTTACCTCGATGTCAGGCGAAGGTCCGGTTTTCCCAGCAAACTCGTAGTATCCGGTCTCCCCCTCAAGCAAGTTGACCTTCATACAGAGATTGGTATCTGACGGAGCGCAGCCTGCCACGGCAGGTGTCGCGGTAGTGCTTGGAGAGGATCCTGGAATGTCAACATTCACATCGAGAGTATCATCGCAGTGTTCACCAACGGAAGTAGCGCTCAAAGGGACCCCATCATGTGAGATGGATCCAAATGTGGAGTGGCTGCCAAGGTAGTTGCGCATGTTGTGGATCTGATAATTCTGGACATTTACCATGCCCCACAGAATGTCCTCCAAATCTTCCACCTGCGCCACTGCTGTTGGAGCATGCTTCAGGACAAGCTTGGCCATGTTCACAGCATTGACATGGTGCGGAATCATTTGTTGCATGAAAGTGACAATAGGGCTCTGATGAGTGTCAAATCCCTTGACGCGCATCTCTTTGTTCATCTGACAATCGATCGCCTGCAAACATTTCTCAAAGTCTGTGTCATGGGTCCCTGGCAGAAAGTAAGTGTCACAAGCCATCTGTCCACCAGCTGCATAAGCACTGGCTCCAGTGGTGCCACAGTTTGTATCAAAGGCATCCAGGCTGGGAACAGCGTAGAGAGTGAGTTCTTCTGTCTGATTCAAAGGCAATCCATCGGCCTTGCGTCAGAGGCGCTTACGCCAAAGATCAAAACATCTAAGAACACCCTCTACACGGCCGTCAAATCTTGTCAATTTTTTCGCAAGGCTGGAGCAAATACACAATCTCTTTAGTGGAGCTGCTCACCCATTCTTATCACCCCTTTGCCCGTTGGCGTTTGCCTAGCATTTCCAACGAGGTTTCTGAAACCAGTTCTTGTCCCCCAGAAATTTGCCAACACAAAGTTGGAACCTAGCAACTTGATGGTCAGGTTAAAAATATGTCAAGAGAACTCAACCATGTCTACCACATTGGTTGAGTTCTCTTGATTTTAGGACAATCAGAACAAGTTGGAATTAAAACAAGCTCATCATGGGAAACAAAGGCGCTGTCTTTCACGGCTGCTCAATGCTTGAAGCAACAGAGGTTTAAAAAATCCAAAATAGAGAATTAATGATTAGGATGATGTTGATGATGACAACCCAACCATGACTGTGAGAGTATTCGGCGTGGGGGGATTGAGTCCCTGCCAATGAGGTCAAACAAGATCCAAAGAACGGGCAAGTATCATAGCACTGCGTTTCAGAACCAATTCGCGGTTCGACCCCATCTAAATACCTTAGGAAAATCATACTCCGACCGGCTGAGTCCTGTCATTGCAAGTTGTATCTTTGCTGGGGAAATCGATGAATTCGTTCCATCTCTCCACTTGCCTGCGTCACTGCCGAGCCATCTGCGTTTTTGATGATGATTCGGCCGCTCATCTTGGAGTGGATATGGCAGAAGTAGTAGATCACACCTCCATAGGATCGATCTGCCATTGCCTGAGTAATGGTCAGCTCTGCCGTGTATTTCTTGGCCATCCAGTCTCCACGTGGGTAGAAGAACTCTGGCTCATAGCAATCCAAACCTGTGTCACCTGCATCTGGGCATGTCGTTGCAGCACCATCGATCTTGTACAGCAGCTCACCCAAACCCTCAACTTCATCGCGCTCGTCGCCACCCCATGTCTCACCATGAGCACCATCAGGATAGTAGGCGAAGCCCACTGCATGGTACCAGTTGCTGGGGTCTGTCTGGTCGAAGACGTAGGTCTCACCAATCTTGACCTCGATGTCAGGCGAAGGCCCGGTTTTCCCAGCGAACTCGTAGTATCCAGTCTCACCTGCAAACAGATTGACTTTCATGCAGAGATTGGTGTCTGATGGGGTACAGGATGCTCCGGCACCACGCAGGAATACCAGCCATAGTCCGGAAAGCATCGCTTGAGTGGCCATAGCTCTGATAGGACGTCAAGACAATGGCGAGGCTTGAGGCAAACTCCAAGGGGAAAAACAACAGATCTCAAATCATCGCTGCAATCTGCCGTTCCTTCGCAGTCCAATCAACCTATCCCACTGTGGCATCTCTCAGGAACAAAAGCAATGAAAGCCAATCTCAGCAGCCCATGTCTTTGTGATCTCCAACAGTTTGCACTGGGTCTTCTTTGAATCTGAGTTCAGGACCGATTCAAGTTCGATCTTGACAAACTCAACTTCAGCAAGCAGTCCATTCCAAGACCGCGGACTTTCGTCTTTGGGACCTGAAGAATGCACAAGAAACATCTCCAGTGCTGAGGCGGTTGAGGTGGAGCATCGCTCTTGCAGGGACACTGAAGTCGCTTGGGGTGGGGTCTGACTAGCTGCAACTCTGCCACTTCTCCAAGGCAATGAGGCTGCTCTTGATACATTTTGATTCCCAACAGATTATAAAAAGAAACATGTACTTAAATAGTTCACTCATGACTGGGTGTAGCGTTTGGCTTGTGGTGGTTGCTGTCCGGGGGCCACCTCCTCGGCCAAACGAAAGTTGACAGGATTGGAAAGCCCAAATTGCAAATCACAAGTATCAAACTCAAAATTTGCACTACCTGGTTGGGAAAATTGGCTCTACAGCAAGGGCTGCCTGGGTGCTCAGGAGCTTTCCAAATGGACCGGTCAGGGCGGAGCCTGGAGCCAACATGGAGTTGCAACGCAGTGATGGGCAGCTCTCAAGGGATTCAGACCAGTGCCAGCTGAATTTCTAGAGTCATCACAAACACAGCAGGTCCATCAAAATTGCATAATTATGTGCTGTTCGTACTGGCCTCCACTCTGCAAGTTGTCGACACCATTAGCGGCCATTAATCAAAGCATGACCTCACTGCCATGAGAAGGTCAAACTTCACAGTTTCACTCCTGACAAGACTCTGCTCAGATCACAAGAGACCAATTGGACATCAAAGTCTTGTGATGCAAAGCTTCACCTCTCCTAGGAGTTCGGCATCACCTGCGCTTCATTATCTTCAGAGACGGATCCTGTCAGCTGTGCCAACAAAAGATCCAAGCTCTCCAAGCAGGTCATGTCAGCTGGTCTCAATCAGTCTGGTCATGTCTGCCACTGCAAATGGTCCACAAATCTCACCATGAAAATTCTGCAATGCATCGAGGAAAACGGTGATCTAGCCTATAGGGTCTGCTTGATGATCAAGGACAGACATCGATGGAGTGCCTCAAATGCATGGAGCCACACAGGCCATGTTGTGCGTTGCAACACCCACAGCGACAGAAATGAGATCAGTGCGTTGTGGCGTTGTGGACATCAGCAATCAAAGGTCCTTCTACTTGCCTCAGAATCAGAAGCGCTCCCACATTCTCAGCGTTTCAACCGAGATCTGTGGACAGATAGGAATCGTTGTGCTTCTGCGTTTAGATCATTCATTTGGAACACCTCTTGGATGCAGATCTGACAAAAAAAGGTGTTGGGCAAGGGGTAGGCCCTGTACGGCACTCCACAACCTTTCAGATCCTGACAAAATCGGCAGTGACAAGCTGTGGTTGGCTCTTTGGAATTCAGCTGGTAATAAGCAGGATGAAGATCAGTCCTATAGATCAAAAGAGTCGTTGTTTGGCGTCAAACATGGTCTAATAACGAGTTGCTATTCCTTTTTTGAGAATCAACAAGAAAGTGCTATCAAGAACAAAAGGACGAGAACCAGGATACAATGGAAGGGAAGAAAGAAAGCAAGGAAGGAGGCAAGAAAGGAAGTAGGTAAGAAAGGAAAAGGAAGGAAGCAAGGAAGAAATCAGGGAAGGACAAAAAGAACACAGAATGGTTTGTGTTTGTATTTAGCAGTGGTAGTATCAAATGGCGGTAACGCTAGCCATTGTTTGGCCAAACATTTCAGCGCACACCCGTGTCCTTATTTTCGAGTCCAACTCCGGGTCATGACGAACGTCTGGAATGAAACCTTGCAAGCGTCTGGACCAGGCGCACAGCTTAGCCCACCATAAACCTAGGGGTGGAGTGGTGTTTCTTGTAAAAATGTCTGCTAGGTTTGGCGTGTAGGCTCTTAACTTTGTTGATGCCTGCGCCAAAGTCTTGGGATGGCCTGCACGGCCCTGATTGATGTTTGAACAAACCTTTCCATGGCAAAACACAAAAACACTGCTCAGTGCTTCTTGGAATACGGAGCTCTGCGTGATGTTCAAACTCTGCTGTCATTTCCTATTATGGGCAGGTCAGTTCCCTCTGACCTCAGGCTGCAGCCTCATGATTGTCACATCGGAGCACAAATCCATGGCCCGGCCGAACATTTGATGAGTACAAAAAGGCTGCGGTGGAATCAATCCGGCAGCATTGCTCTCACACATCCACTGCAAGACTGTTTGTGATAGCTCAGGAAGCTGATCACCATCACTTCTCTCTGTTGGCATTCTCTGATCACCAGCTGTCGTCCTGTCGTCCTGATGCACTGCTGCTGGTCTTTTTTGCGGTCGCGGCATATCACGGGGTCACGGTATCACTAACTCGTTGGGTTTGGCTTTTTCGCCAGATACTCACCATCGCCTTAGCAAAACATGTCTCACACCGGTGGCGACACTGGTGATTTCACGAAAACTCAGAATATTTCACAAGATCAGCCAACATTGTGACACTAATTTAGAGATGGAGCCTCAAATCCAATGTTCTTTTTAAAATTCTTGCTAGTCATGATCGGTCTTGATTGATCGTTGATGTCTTCGGTTCCAACTTGCCACAAGTGCTAGAGATCTTTCTTTCAAGGATCTTTTGCTTACTTCTTTGTTTTGAAGCAATATCATCAAAACTGCATCAAGTGCTGTGGGTTCGTCAAACATGATTCTGTGTATACAGTATCCCCCAGAGTTGCTTGTGGAGCCATTCCCAAAACTGCTCAGATTGCTGATGTTTTTCCCAAACTCGGATCCTTGTGGGTTTACCCATGCTGATTTGCACCACAGGGTGCTTCAACAGTTCTTTGTGAAGTTATGTAAAACTATGTGAAGCTACGTCTGAAGCTATTTCCCAAAAAAAAAATATCCCTCATGATTGATATTTTCCCATATCCTTATTGCTTTGCCTGTGCAGATTGGTTTGTGGCTTCACCACCGGAGCTTCCCCTGGCACCACCTGTGCTTCCCGACTGCTGGACAGCGTCACCCAGCCCAGCGCGCCATCCAGCTGCGCGCGCGCGTGGATGCGCAGCATACCCTGGTGGCTGGGATGGCTATGCCAAGGGACGTAGCTGAGCTCTTGATGTGTTGAAACATATAGAAAAAATGAGGAAACCTGTGGAATGATCATTTGAAAGTTCTGGAAGATATCTGGAAAGACGTGGGAAAATGTGCAAGATCATCTGAAAGATTTGATGTGAAGCATGTCAAACATAATATGTTTCGATGTGTTTCCATGATTGTGTCAACTGCATCTGAACACAAGAACTGTTCCCAATCTGCAAATGTTCTTGCAGCAAAGTCTGTGAAGAATGTCACTACTGGATTTCAGGAGTTCAACACTGTCGTCCCATGCCTCTGTCGAAGGTTCGTTTCTTGGACCGGCCTGGACCTGCAGTACTGAGGGCACTAGCAACAGTTCAGAACGACATGTCCCGATGCTGTTCACAACGATCCAGCTGTGACTTGGTCCTGCTCTGATTGTTGTCCCGCTTTTTGTCTTGGTTCTAGTTCTACTTGGTTCATTCAACTCATCTGAAAGATCTCTGCAACTGAGTCGGCCCACCTCCAAAGGTGCAGAGATCCACACGGCCCACCTCCATCCCCCCACCCTGTCATCCATCACTTCCCAGCAGCTTCCCACCTCTAAGATCTCGCCCACCTGCAAGGTGCGCATGGCTGGACCCAAGGCCAAAGTCTCGGTGAGATCCACGTCCTTCTTCACTTCGTAGCACAGACGGATGATCCTCACACCGTGGCGACGTGGAAGCGAGCGAAGCCAGCATCACAGGTGGGTCTGGGGATCATCTGCCTCGAGGTTTTCCTGAATTCTTCGGATATCATGTGTTTTTTTATGGGTAAATACCTGTGGTTGATGTTGATCATGTCTTGAAAAGAGGAAGAAACACATATGCCATTGCGCAGAGTTGTGAGAAATGCGCGGTGATATCGTGGCCTGGAGATATCACCGTAAGGTGTCCTAGTACTCATGTGCAAGGTCAGGCCTTCAACGCCTTCAACTCCTATAGTTGTGATCAACTCCATAATCCATCAATGATTCAACTGCCAGTCACCATGAACTCCAT
This sequence comes from Symbiodinium kawagutii, assembly GCA_009767595.1. Lineage (NCBI taxonomy): Eukaryota > Dinophyceae > Suessiales > Symbiodiniaceae > Symbiodinium > Symbiodinium kawagutii. The sequence continues at coordinate 40,019 of VSDK01021672.1, forward strand.
GATCCATCAATGATCTTGATATCACTAGCAGTTGATATCTCCAATATGGTGATGAGATCGATGATTCTTCGAGACTTCCCCCACTTGGAGTCATGCCCTGCTTTGACCCCTCTCCTGCCAAACTCCTCGCGCGTGACCTTGACGGGTCCAGATCCGTCCTGGCGCCGTGATAACTTGGATGTCCGTCAACGGTGGGTTTTCGCCTCAAAATTCATGGCTTTCCACCACTCCAAAATGACCACATAGTGTATTGAGAGGGTTGGGGGTAGTGCCATCTTTTGGGTAACATGGGAAGAATATTTCGCATCTTGCGATTGAAAACCATCCAGGACTTCCGAATAAAGAATTTGTCTGTGGGTCATGTGAGGTGTTCGTGCCACAGTTGTGGTCCGCCATGTCTGATTCTCTTGAAGCCGCTGATTAGTCAATGACTGCCGTCTCTGCCACATGAATCTCATGGATGACTGTTGAATTGAGTGTGTGCGGGCTTATTTCAGGTCCACTGGTTAGTGGTTGTACCCCAACTGGGCGTGGATGTACTGACTTATGACATTTGAAATGGGTCAAATCGGCTCCTGGGGAGTGGTTTTACACGCAGCAAAGGCTTTGCTCAACCTGAAGCTGACATCGCCATGGCTGGTGCTGGACACTTCAGGGATTTTGGTGAGGTTTGTGAACCAAAGTGCTAAGTTTATGAAAGGATGGGCAATTTTCATTAGATCTTATAGTGACTTCTTACTTTCGATCACCCATAAAAAAACAGATCACTACAAGGACAATATCATGATGTTTCAAGCACTTTTGGCACCTCTTACTGCTGATTGGGGATGAAAGTCAAATGCTGTCTGATGCTCTCAGGGCCAAACTTCTCCATCTCCATCTCGCAGTTGTTCTCTTTCAGGAAGACCTGCGCCTGACAAGGATGGATTGCATACACGTGACTGCACATTGAAACCGCTGAAAAGAAAACCGGGGAAGATCTGGCAGCATCGGACGTTTGCCGGAAAAAATCCCAAAAAACAATTCTCAAGCTCCAACCATCAGCAACTCCATCCCCACCAGCTCCATCCCCACCAGCTCCCTCCAAGCTGTTGCCCCCACCCCCTGGCCCCCCGGGTCCTCCTCCACTGAGGCGATGTCCTCGCCCTTGGCGACGATCTGAAACAAATCCACGGCTTTGCCGCCCAACTGCTCGATGCACTGCCGTAGCTTCACAGCCACCTCCATGCGCACCTCCTCCACCTCCAGGTGACGCTTGGGCTTGGGGAGCTTGGGGGGAGCTTGTGGTGATTTTCAAACTCGATGTCCTTTCTTTATATCTATATGCCTGTTTCTGTCTATCTGTTCTATCCATCTATCCGTTCTATCTATCTGATCTATCTGTTTTAATCCATCTGTCTCTCTTTCACTCTCACCAGCTATCTATCTATTTATCCTTTCTCCATCTATTTACCTATCTACCACTGTACCAACATTGTCTGTCTACACCTGTGTGGTTCACATTGTGTAGGCATCCAAAAAGTCCTCGGCTACAACTTGATGTCGACCCAGCCTTGTGCGCCAATATCCTGGCTGTGACCTTGCGGCCCTCAGCGGCCTTTCGCTCCGAAAGCACCAAGCGCGCTTCCAACTTGGCCAAGCGAAGGGACGCGGTACGAAGCTTTTCTTTCAAGCCATCGTCCTTTGCCTTCGCACTTCCATCATCTTTCGCCTCCTCCTTCATAGGCTCATCTTTGCCTCTTCAAAGTTTGCATGGCTCTTTCAGGGTCCATCACATCTAAAAACTCAGACGTTAAAGATGCAGAATTGAACAAACTGATTGATGTTTATTTGTGTAATATCGATCTGTCCACGCAAATTCGTACACACATGTTTGATCATGTTTGACTGTATGCAGGCATGCAATGTAAGTGTGCATGTATGTACGTGTATCCTGTGTAATCATACTGGACAATGCTCTAACACCATCTCTTCCAACTTAGCCTTTGCGTTACATGATGAACTATGTTTCTCAATGCCTTACGACCTTTGTGGTGCCCACACCTTCTTTGTTTTCAGGTGCAGCTTCCTTTGCAGCTTCCTTCGCCGCTTCCTTCTCCTTCTCTTCCGCCTTGCCCTTCACCTCCGCTTCCTTCATGGAAAGCTGTAGAGCTTCATGTTGCAAGGCCCTCAGCTGATTGACATAGCTGGGCACAGCGACTCCTCGCGTCTGCTGCATCGCTGTGTCCAGGGCAGTTTCGAAGCGTTGCAACTCCTCTTCGCCCACGTTCTCCGCAGCGGCCTTCACAAAACTGGCGCCAGCAGCTTCGACATCTGCAACTTTCTTCTCCAGATCGGACCAAGCGATCTGTTCCAAGTTCTTCTCAATCTGCTGCTGCCGCTGCTTCAGATGACCTTGGAATTCCAACTTCAACTTTTCATCTTCAGCAGTTACTGCAGCTACAGCTTGAGTATCACCTGCAGTCGTTGCTGCTTTGATTTCCTTGGCTTTCTTGGCTCGAAGCTCGAAACGAGCGATGCCCACAGCTGTGCGCAACTGGTGAAACTTGGTCGGCTCCACAGCAGGAGCTTTGGCTCCAGAGGCTCCCAAGTGTTGGAGGATCCGATCCAAGTTGGCTTGGGGAAGGGCGAAGCCATACTCCAAGCGACAGAAGGAGGTGACCTCATTGGCAGATAACATGCCATCCTCATCCTGGTCATATCTGCGGAAGATGTCACCATTCTTCCGATTGGAGCAGCTGTGTTGCAGATGCGTTCCCTGCTTTCAGCTGCCATCTTCACAGCCTGAGCTGCCGTCATCTGTGCCTGTTGCATCCGTTGCTCACTGCGGTGGAGGAACTGAGCGACCTCATTCCGCAGAGTTTCGACCTCAAAAATCTGCATCCGGTGCTGTTCGAAGGACTTCCAAGCGGTTTCACATGCGGTTTGAGCCGCCTGCCCTGCACGGGTGGCCAGCCGGGCCGTGCGCAAGGTCTCCTCAGCCCGGGCGGGAAAGGATGCAGCCAGAGATTCCCTGGGAGCACTGTTGGTGCCCGCTGCAAGGTTCACCAAGTGGTACAACTGCTCGGTCACCTGAGAGCTGAAGCAGAAGCAGGGTGCAGGCGTTCGTGTGCCGACTTGACAAAGGTCTTTACCAATCCATGATCCAATGATGTGAAACGATCGAGTGATGCTAGAATCGTGGAACGCATTGGAATGCCATTCACAGATCCAAGAGGTTCTAGGAGTATCAAAGGGTCAGCTTCTTGACCCATGGGCTAACCCCCGCAACCCATCCAGCCGTGGCAACCAGCAGCGCCGACCTGTCTGGCTTTGGTCGCTTCCTCCTCGGCCTTCACCAGCAACTGATCCAGCTGTTGAACCACCTCCCGGGTCTGCTGCTCCTTGACCCTCAGCTCCTCCAGGCGAATGCGTTCGCGCTCCTCCTGAGGAAAAGGCTAGGGCTGTGCCAAGGGTGGTGGTGGTGATGAGGATGATGGTGGTGATGGTGGTGATGGTGGTGGTGGTGGGGGTGGTGCTGGTGGTGGTGGTGGTGGTGGTGGTGGTGGTGGTGGTGGTGATGTGCAGATACATGATGTAGCAATTCTAGTTCTACTGAAAATTGCGTTCGCTTCTAGTATGTACACTGATAAAGCTTATATATCTGAGTTGTCTGGTTCCTTTCCAGATAATCTGATCTTTCCAAAAAGTAGGATTCCATAAACAATATCATTCCTAAGGATTCCATTCACTTGATTCCATAAGATAAGTTGTGATCCTTGGAATTCCATAAATTTTGATTCACTAATATAACTCCATATCATTCACTCATATTTGGTTGGTGTTATATTCCTGTTATGTTCACTAATATTTGGTTAATGATAGTTCATTCCAAATTGCTTAATATTGCGATTCCCGTTGTGATTCCTACTCTGCGCTCTCCTGAGCCTTCAGCTGTTCCTGACGAATGCGCTCACGTTCCTCCTGCGCAGGTGCAACACACGTGCAGCACACGTGCAGTGACCTTCACCCACGTGGCCACCAGGACGAGCACCAATGGCCACGTTTGAGGGAAGAAACTCAAGGTGTGACCTGCTGATCACTAGGACCTGCTGATCACTAGGACCCGTTTGGGGGAAGACATTCCATGTGACCTGCTGATCTCTCAACTGATGGCACCAGTAGTGATTTCTCGCTGCTTCTCAGGGTCCTGGATCTTTTGCTGCTCCAGGCGAATCCTTTCGCGTTCCTCCTAGACATCGCCCAGTTGGGAGAGCACCAAAACCTATAGGTTTGACGACCTTTTCAGACCTCCCACCCTGCACCTTTGTTGGAACAGGTGGCATGCTGAAAGCTTGGACCCAGGTGAGTTTTATTCCTTCACAGGATCACTGCATGTCGTGGTTGTCTGTCTACAAAGAGCATCCTTGGTGCCACCTATGAGTATCATCGGGCCTACACATAGGATCCTGATAGGGCTTTCAACACACAAGTAAATATGGAGCATCTAAAGGCTCGTTACACTTGGGTTTCCAATGTAAATTTTCAGTAAGCAAACATCTGGTGTCATACTAAATTCCGCAGATTCACTCTATTTCAGCAGACTTCGAATGAGAAAACGCATACCTGCTATCCTACCGTAGAGTAATGCCAGATGATGATAGATGCTTTTCGACCCAGAATGTGTTTAGCATCGACTGGTCTGTTGCCTTCCATCGGCCAAATCCTTTCCCTGCACAACTGGAAAAATTGCAATGCCACTAAAGATGGCGTAGAAACTTCAAAGCACTGAGTCACAACTACGGTGTTTCAAGTTGAGTCCAAAATCACAACTGTTGCATGACTCGCTCCAAAATTGCGAAAAATAAACCCTGGAGATCCCTGGAGTCTGCAACATCTCTCCTCCTCCTCTTTTGCTTTCTTTCGGCGTTCTTCTTCCAAGCGACGTTCTTCTTCTTCCCGCTTGCGACGCCTTTCTGCTTCCTCACGCGCCCTCTCTTCTTCTCTTCTTCTCCGTTCCCTCTCTTCCTCCTCTCGGCGCAACTTATCCTCTGCCTCCTTTCGTTCCCTTTCCTTTCGTCTTCTTTCTTCCTCTTCTTTCCTTCGTCGTCGATCCTCTTCTTCCTTCCGACGACGTTCTTCCTCTCTTTCC
>VSDK01021672.1:45187-110363 GCA_009767595.1 Symbiodinium kawagutii
CCTCTTCCTCTTCACGATGCTCTTCTTCTTCACGTTTGCGACGCCTCTCCCTTTCCTCATCTTCTCTTCTTCGGCGTTCTCTTTCCTCTTCTTCTCTGCGTATCTTCTCCTCTTCCTCCTCCTTTTTCCGTCTCCTCTCTTCCTCTTCTTTCTTTCGCCGCCTATCCTCTTCTTCCCTCCGGCGGCGAGCTTCTTCTTCTCTCTCTCTTTGGAGACGCTCCTCCTCTTCTCTTCGCTTTCTCTCCTCTTTGTCCTTCTTCTTCTGCTCTTTATCTTTCTGCTTCTGCTCTTTTTTCTTTTTCTTTTCTTCAGCTTGCAGAAGCGCTTTCTGTTCTTTCTCCTTCTTCAGTCGCAATTCTTCAGCCTTTCTCTTTCGATCCAATTCTCGTTGCTTCAACTGTTGCATCAAACGTCGATCTTCGGCCTCCTGCAGAGCCAACTCTTTCTCTTCGGGGCTCAAACCTGTGAGGTCCGGCTCCGGCTCAACTGGCAGCTCCTTCACCTCAGAACAGCTCAAAACTCGCCACAAATCACTGGTGTTTAGTCAGAACAAACTTGTAATCGGATGTAATCGGATTAAAGCCTATCCAGCTTGTGGACTCATGTTCCTTTCTAGAACCTGACACGCACAACTCACACGCGATGCTAGGGTTCAGATAAGCTTTTGGAGTCTTTCGTGGGCCTAGTGTTTCTGATTATCTTCGCGGCTCAATTTTCCCTTCTGCTTGCAGCATTTTGGAGAAAGCTCTGACTTGGCTGGGGCAGCATTGCAAGAAGTCATGGTGACTGTGATAGTTACAGCAGTTGCAGTTGTTGTTGTTGTTGTTGTTGTTGTTGTTGTTGTTGTTGTTGTTGTTGTTGTTGTTGTCGTTGTTGTTCTGCTTTTTATGATGGTTCTTGTGATTGTGGTGTGAATGTTGCACATATCCAAAAGGAGATTTGCAGTTTGGCTGTTCCACAATATCGTGCCCTGTTGTGGATGCCTTGGCTGTTGTTGTTTCGGGTGCCGTTGCTAAGCCATGAAAGCGGAAAGGGAGCTGGCCAAACCAACAAGGTACTCAAGCCAAGGAAGCAAAACCCAAAAAACCAACAGGTCATTCAGGGAAATGCCAGCTGCGAGAAGGAAAAAAGACAGAAAACCTCTGAACACATCCCACCAGGCTGGAACACTATAGCGCTGGAGGACAAACAACTGCAGTTACTGCGACTCAGCACTGCTGCCGTGTGCGGCTGTGATGTTGCCAGTGATGCACCTCATCCTTGGGCTTCACCATCTCCTCATCTTCTTCTTCCTTGAAAGGCACAAGGATGGCACAAGGATGGCAGTTGTATAGTTGTGGCATACTTCGTGCTATAGAGCATACATGGATGTGATATATGATGTGATGTGAAATGTTCAATGTGGAAGGTGAAATGAAGAGGGTTCTCCTCTTCTTCCTCCTCTTCCTCTTCGTCATCTTCTTCCTCCTCCTTCTCAGCTGCCTTTTTGGTCAATTCCGGCGCAGCCGTGACCGAGAAGCTCTTGTCGATTGGGCCATCATGAGGCACGTTCCATTCGGCCGGCGGTGGTGTGGTGGCCTGGTGTCGCACATCAAGTGACTCAACCCTGAGATGAAAAAGCGATTACACTACCACGGGTTCAAAAAGCTACCACGAGTATGACACCTCAAAAGTCTGTCCATAATTTCCAAGGTTTCAGGAAACACATCTTTTTTCAGGCTTAATGTCAGTAGTGTGAGCTATGCATGTGACGTCATGTGTATCATGCTCAAGTGCGGCGCCTTGCGACTGGGATGGTACGCCCAAACCATCTCACCACCAACACTGGGGCTGAACCACCAGCCACAGTTGTCGTCACCATCGCGGTCGTCCCAGTAGTAAATCAAGACATCCAAATCATCGTCGTCATCGGGCATCTCTTCCTGCTTCTTCTTGTACACTGGCTTTCCATGGTTGCTGCCGTGTCGGAAGTAGGTGCCTTTCACAATGTCGCTGATGGTTTGATTCTGACATCCACTCACAATCAGTGGCACATCAAGTGACGCCATGGCAATCGGAGCAACGGCAACTGGAGTCTCTTTCACCACAGTCTCTTCAACTTCCGAACTCTCGGACTCTTTGGCTTTGCCTTTGCCTCACAAGGGTCACTGGATGTCACTTGATGTTATGCGAAACTCTAACATGTACACTTCAGAGAATGCAGTAAACTCAGTAAACTCTGTAAACTCCAACAACCTCTGGCATGCGCCAAAAAAACACCCAGCCATGGATGAGTTACAGCCAAGACCTGGCAGCAGTGCAGTCGACATGACTTCCAGCAGTCCGAGACATCAAACGCATCAGTCAGGACATGTCAGGACAGCGGCAATTCACAACGGCCTTTCGATGAGGAAGACTCGCTGCGCTCATCTTTCCTCCTTCTCTTCTCTTCCTTTGCCCCGCGCTTCTTTTCCGCCTGCTGCTGGCTACACAATGCTACAACTTTCCAGTGACACACTGGCTACACAATTCCACCGTTTTCCACTGACAAGTTCGCGAGTCAACAGATCTGACAAGTTCTGCAGTCCCAACATCCAATATCCAGCGTGGCATTGCTCTGGCCTGAGCGTCAGAACCCGTCTCTTCCACAGCCATGGCATGTCCCATGGCATGTCCCACGTGGCATGTCCCACGTGGCATGGCACCCACGACACACCTTCTTGTCGCGCTTCTTCTCACGCCGTTTGCTGCGGCTGGCGCCGGAGCTGTGTCGAGACTTGCCGCGTTTCTTGTCCTAGCGATCTGAGCATCTGACAGATTCCTACAGGGCTAGGGAACCAACTGGCTTCCCAAGTTGAGTAGATTCCCTGGTGAGTTTCCTCATCGAATCCTTGCTACACCCAAGAGACTGAATCTTTGTCCAAGAACTTGCCACCAAAGTAACAAACTTGTTCCTTTATTTCCAACTGCTTTCACCATCACTTCATTGCCCCAGCCTTCTTCCCCATGCTGAGCTACGTCCTCGAATCTGGGCCTTGCAAAGATGTCACACTTGCTGCAGTATGACTTCCTTGTTTGGGTGGTGGAAACATGTAAAAGACCAAGCTAAGACCTTCCAAACGGGAAGCTGGGAACCCCTCTTGCCATGTGGTTTGCAGCAAAGGCCCCACTCATCCGACGTCGTTTTCTGTTTCGTTTTCGCTCCGTGGCTAAGTGCATAGCACCCAGTGGCCTGTCTAAGCCTGTGAGGGGCAACATAGGACACAGCACAACTGGACAGATGGGCAGCTTAAGGTCCCCCTGTGGCGTTCCCCCATAGGTGTGGCTTCCCCACAGGGCCTCAAGAGGACGGAAAACAACTCTGCATTCCGTGAAGACCCTCTGCCCCAAGAACCAGAAGCTGCGGAGCACAACTCATCACGTGACGTGTGAGCATCAACATGTGCCACGAATTACAAGGAATAGCCGCTCAAAAAGGAATAGAGTGGATAGTGACGCCTGTGAACATGCCTTTGAAGATGTCTATGAAACGAATCATTTGGATCTTCTGAAGCATGTGCTGAAGCATCTGCTTTGCTCACCTTTTTGTTGTCCTCCTTGGGAGTTCGCCGGGTGTCCAGCTCCTTTGGAGTGGCACTCATCTCTTGTCTCTCCTGGTGGCGCTGAGGAAAAACTCTGCTTGTCTGCATGCGGCAAGGGTCCTAGTTGCTGATCTGAACTTTGGATCAGCGCGATTTACACCATCTGACTCTCACCATTTAAGATTTACACAAATCAGAAGTATCATGAAGTACAGTTAGAAGAGCTATGCTTCTGATAATGATGCAAATATCATAGCAGAATTTACCCAATTGTTCATAAGTATTGGAACATTGCTAGTTATCTTAACATGATCAATATTCCAAAGTAAATACAATCATCATCGGAGATATCATTGACCCCGAGCCACGTGTTAGAAAAGCTATGCTTCTCGCCATGTAGCGATCCCACTCCTCTTCACTTGTGCTTCTTCAGCACGAGCCTGGACAGGGATGACATGTGCCATGCCTCACAACACCTTGGGCGAGTTCCGTAACGCACGTCATGATATCATGCTACCACCTGCAACTACCTGCAACCCATCACGAACCTCGAACACTCACATTTTGACATGCCTTCATGTTATTGAAGCGTGTTCTGTTTCAATAGCTTTGGGGGGCGGACTTACGCATTGGCTTCGTTCCAGCAATTTCAAGCTGTATCCGTCAAATCGCTGTCGGTTCTTTTCCTGGAAGTTTAGCTCGCCGAATCAGTTCTTGCAGGATATATATTGTCAACAAACCATTTCTTTTCTCATGCCTACATAGCAGTTGCAGTCCATAGGGCCACTGACAAATGCAGTTTGTTCATCTGCCGTTGTGCTGTGTACATTAAGTGCATGCTTTCCAAAGGCACCTGAGTCACCTACCACGCAACATGTCTAGGATCCACTAAGGCATGCAGGTGAGGAGAGTGTCATCACAGCCGACTGGGTAAGGATCAACGGAGGAGCGTGGCAGAAAGGACAACATGTCAGGAAGAAGACAAGGAAAAAGGGGTGGATCAGTGGATGAGGAAAGGGGAAAGCAACGAGACCACTATCGCAGGTGTTCTCCAGGACCCAGGAGAAAAACACTTGCAATGCAACTTGCGTCCCTGGGTTCCTTCGATCTTGACTCACCAAATGATCTTCTCAAATCTTCAGCTGAAACACCCAGACTTGCGCCACAAGTCTGACGGCATGCGCGTCGCAGCTTTTGGTTTTTCCCATGTGACATGTAGATCTCCCAAACGCCTCCCAGAATCAGATCTCGCCTTAAGGACCAACCTCCGAGCTTCCTCCATAAACCTGTGATCCTTGGGGACGTTGTAGAGCTCAGAGGCATCTGTGATCACTTGATCAATCTCGTTGGCAACTTTGCCAGCCTGGCGCCCAACCAGCCATGGTTGATGATGCATGGGCTATCCATCATGAACCTACCATGGGCCATCCATCCAATCGACCATTGCTGGATAGGTCATCACAGATTATCCATCATCAATGGTGACTTTGGGTTCATTCTGGATCATGAATGTTCAACCACTCATCTATGACTATGGCGAACCACAATATACATAATATATTATATAAGTGGTAGTTTCTACATATCAATCGTTGATTGTGGTCTACCCATCAGGACCCAAGTACCTGCGTTTGATCATGGATCCAAATTCCGTCAGAACCCCCAACCCCTCTGGAATCACTTGCAACGAAGCTAGGCTGGCCGATCCAACAACGCCCTGCTCAATGGAGGACATCAAATGCTGGCAGTACCTGCAACTCGACAACGGCAAAACATTGCCAGCCTGTACATTCAAATGCCTTGGGTCCAGGTTTGTTGATGGTCGGTTTCAGCTGGCGTTGAGTGGTTGTTTCGATAAGTTGATGAAGGTATATCAACAAATGATTAGTGAGTTAATGAGTCAAGTAACTCAACCCGAAAATTAGTACACCAACAGTTGACCCCACACCAACAGGTTGACCCCATTACCAACAGCTCACCCTGTACCAACAGTTCGCCCTGTTCCAACCAACAAGATCTGGGAAAATGACCAACAGCAATGGGCACCGCATCGCACGAAGTGCTCTCAGATCATAGGTGATCCTTGGGGCTCGATGCGCATAGCAAGGAGGATCTGTCATGGGATCCACAGGGAGCCGTATGTGAGGAGCAACCGATGCTACGTTTGGCTCACCAGGGGTAGTCATCAAGGTGCCGATGATCCTGTCATCCATGACATGAATCAAATGATTTCAAGAATCCACCATGCCATGTTCGTCTCTGTCCCCGGAATCTGGACTCTTGCTGAGTGAATATCAAACAATTCCATCATCACCATCAGGATCCATTCTAATCATCACCATCATCAACCATCCAGCCACCCCCGATCAACCACCAATCATTCCTTATTATAAACATCATCCATTTCCCTCCATCCACCATCCATCCATCATCCATCCATCATCACCACCATTCGTCTGCTCAAAAAAAAACCTTCCAGTAGAGGCTCTGTAGCGCCCTGAGCAGATCGGGATGCCTTGGAGCAGCACAGCGGTGCTTTCCGGCGCCATGCGAATGATGGGCATTGATGGTGTCATAGTCATGGAGTACTCATGGATTATTCATCTGGTTGATCATGACCTGCAGGATGTCATAGTCATGGCTTGTCATAGTCATCTGGTTGATCATGACCTGGAACCTCATCTGAACTGATTCCTCAGCTCATCGTTGAATCACAGTTCACCGTTGCATGAGTCCATACCGAGGCGCTTGGAATCTACGGCTTGTGCTTCTGCGGCCTAGTTGAAAGGCAAATCCGAGCGGGCAGGGCGTTGGAAGGTGGATCGCAGTTCAAGATGAGGATCATTTTGTTCGAAAGATTGGAAAATATGGGAAAATCTGGGAACCCTGGCAGGGACGAGGAAGGCGAGGACAAGGGACCAGGACCGCAACAACAATGGCGGGAAAAAAAATAAGACAAACAAGAAGAAGAAGAAGAAGAAGAAGAAGAAGAAGAAGAAGAAGAAGAAGAAGAGGAAGAAAAAGAAACCGACACGCCACTAAAGAAGTGTGGTCTTCCACACTCAGCACACTGGAGTTGTGCAAGCACCACTAACCACACTGACTCAGCTTGGAACACACCGAAGAACTCCCAGCACCCCTGCGGTGCTCAGTGCCTTGATGGCATATTCGATCCGTGCCGCACGCTGTAGCGCTTCTTCTCCCAGATCCTCTTCATCTTCCACCTTTTTAGCCTCCCAACGTGACTCAAAGTCACTGCCTGATGTTGGTGATGTCAAGGTGTCCCAAAGGTGTCCCCACCTCTGCGATGTCTCATGATGTCTCTAACCCGTCTGAGAATCAACTGCCCAGGTTCTATAGCTCAACTGGCCCACCAAACCCTGCCACCCGCCTCCGCTTGCGCGAAGCGCCAGACTGCAGTGCCCATAGATTTCTTCATCTGGCGTGCTATGGCATCTGTCGATGTGCTGGGAATGAAAACAGTGGAGTCATCAGTGGAGTCATCAGTGGAGTCATCAGTGGAGTTATCAGCATCAAATGATGTGAGACTGGCATCAACATCTGTACATCCATAAATCGATGTAATGATGCAACGGTCAATATGATTCTGGTGACCGAGTCACAAATCTCCGAGATCCTGTGGCATAGATGGAATGAAAATTATTCAGCCGCTCACTCGATTTTCTCACCTGGTCATCGTGGCGGCCTGTTCAGCCACACTCGATTCAGACCAGACATAAGCGCCATGGTGCGGGGCCCCAATCAGAAGCACTTTCTCTCAACCTGAAAACACACCATTTTGGATCACACGAACATCGTGGAGGCACTCCACTAGGGCAGCTCATGCCCAAATGCGACTTTCGCGCAGCCCGTGGCAGCATTTTTAGCCGACACTGGGCAGACTATCTTACAGAACCCAAAGAGAATTTTGACTTACGACATCTTTGATTTCTATCTACTAATGGCAACAATTGAAGCCATTTCAGCCGCCAATCAATGGACTACTCCATGTTTGGCGATTCCACTAACGAGCTCTCACTCAAGCTCACGTCAGCTTCCTGATGCCAGCGCTTGGAACACGGTAACAAAGGTGCAGGGCGTCCAATGGTGACAAGCTGACCTGTGACCTACCTGGAAATGGCGAAGTTTCACCAAGGTGGATGGCACGGTCAAGCAGGGAACAGGCTGTTCCTTGGCCATGGCACCTCTCCACCTGAGGCCCTGACCGATGTCCAAAATGATGGCCACACCCGCCAGGGTCCATTTCGCAGCGGGTTGCTTCGTTCTCAGCTGCGCCACAAACACGAAATGAGGCCTGGCAGAGGTAGTTGATGTTGGTGCTTTTCTCATAGCTGAAGGAATGAAACAACTGCAACACAGGGTGTAATTCTGATTTAAAGGACTGATGATGATGGTATTGAATGCTTGATGGATGGTGCTGGGCTTTGATATGATCATTGATGATGATGATGATGATGATGATGATGATGAGGAGGATGAGGATGAGGATGATATTGATGATGATAACCAGGGGTGAACATGTCATGGTGTCCTTGCTTTACCCGCATAGCGCCTTCTGGTGGGCACCGCATAGGTGGGACACAGATAGACGTTCTTGTCTTCACGTTCCTGTTGCAGCCCAGCCTGGCATCCAAGCGAGACTTGGGGAAGGGTTATGCTGCTGGTCAACCATCATCACGCCATCATTTCTGCATCATTTCGCTGTGTCCCCTGTCTCATCACAACCCACCCCCAAGTCTCAAGGTTGTCATGCCCTTGCAAATGACAATGCGCTCAAGGCGTCCGACCCCAATTGACACAAGAGCCTTCCAAAAATCCTGTGAACTTGAAACTTTAGGGATGAAGACTGCCTAGAGGTGCTACCCCGTTGCCCCTCTCGATTATTGCAGATGTCGAATGCCCCAAGACAAGCAAACTAAACGGCACATCCGCATCTTCGGGGAATATCTTGTATAGAATATGTAGCGAGATGCAAATTACACACATGGAGCACCAAACATTGAAATGTGCTGATTTCCCCAAGTAGGAGACCCACAAATCATCCAGTATGTGAATCATTGATAGCAACAAACCCAGCATTTTTGGGGGGTTCCCTATTCTAAGAAACACCCCGGATGCTTCAACCACAGATTCCTGAGCACCACCGTTGCAGCTGCTGAGTTTCGACGTACCTTGCAGTTGATCACTGGCAGCCGGGTGAACATCTCCTTTGGTCTCGAATCCTGGCAGCGGTACAAGCCACCACAGGGAAGCAGCGAACGGATCAACGGACTTTTTTGGGGGAAAGATGTGAGGATGAGGGGGAAACACATGAAACCCACAAAACTCTTGGAGAGACATGATGACATCATCTTTGTATTGCAGTTTTTGGATGGGATTGGTAATTTCCTGCCAATCTTGATACAAATTTGGTCGAAACCAAACAGACTTGTTCACCGCATGGGCAAAGTGATTGAAAACACACACCGTTGCAGTGAACAAAATGTGGCAGGTTTGCCTCAAGGCAATTAGTGTTCACTTCCCATCGAGCTCCTTCCAAGTACCTGGCGAAAAGCATCAGTGGAATCCGACAGCATCTCACAGTTGATGACCTCTTAGGATGAATTGGCATCTCCAAAATGCCAAAGTCTCTAGTGCAAAAAGCGTTCAGTACATTGACGTTTCTTCCGAATAAGAAATTCCTGGGTCAGATGTCAGATTCCAGGAGGAATTCCTGGGCTTCCAGTTGAACAAATGGCCCAATGGTCACATTCCGGTGACATATGCTCCATCTCGCGGTAGACCTAGAGGAGCAATGACTGCTGTGATGTTCTGACCCTGCCCTTGTCATCTGCACCAATTCTGCTGAGCCCCGGACTATCCACTGACTTGGGATCCATACGTTTTGTCACCTGGAAAAAATGAGGGAACATGTGTCAACCCATGGCTTCAAGCTGCAAAGGAACCCAGAAATCAAAACGTGCGAACTCTGAAGCTCGACTCACAACTGCTTTGATCTCTGTTTGGTCTGGGGGACCGTGGCAAACTCCAAATCTACAGCCCTATTCAGCCCCGCCGCTCCAACTGGCCCAGCCTCTGTGTAGACGTGTAGTCGATCCAGCTCCAACTTCTGATTTTGACAACCTGAAGTGATCAACTTCAAACCTTCAGATTGGTCGAATGGTGGATGGGTATGATTGATAACTGTACAACTCCATGAATAGGAATTCAGTGAGGCAATGATAGCCGTTACCCACGAACCATTTCTGACACTTGGGGTATTTGTGGGCAATTGATTATTCCTCAATATCCCCAAGTCCATGTCATGAGAAAGCTACAACTTGCTTTTCACATGAACCATCCGAATGACATTCACCGCAAAGTTTGGCTGATGACAACCGCAAAGTTTGACAGCTAAGGAATCCAGCAAGGAGATGCAAGGAGCGTGAGTGGACTAATGGTGACTAGTCTGGGTGCCCGGCAAACTTGCTTGATCGCTGTCAGGAAACTCTGAGGGTTGAAGAGCTTCGACACGTCAACCACCTGGCCCCGTACACATCGGCCACTGTTTTTCGGCACTGGTCCCCATCAACGCCCGGTAAGTCCTTGCAACTGCTGATAGATAACTCCATCGCAAGCCAGAGAAAATGCGCCCACGGGGTTGATCTCCACATAAAATCCGAGCAGCTCATGTTCAAACTACATCAATCCCCTGTAGCTGCTTGTCTGATCCAATCCTAGGATTGACCAGTTGATGTCTCTGGTTACATCTGCTCACTGTCTCATCCAACTAGCGAACCTTTCCAGGCCCAAGATCCGCAAGTGCGCTGACGTGCCTTGGGAATCTGCCGAGGCTCCTCGAACCAGTCGTCCAGCTGACTACAACGATCCTTCAAATTCACCAACCAACTCCTGGCTCAGAGATGCTCGGCATGCTGAGAGATGATCTCCATGTGATTTTGGGAGGGGGGGAACATATGAATCAATTTTGGATCAGTATTAGCAATAAACCCACCATATTCTGGGTTCTTTATTTTGAGAAACCACCATGCGGTCTTTGTTGCGGAATTACAACTGGAAGATCTACCCGAAGATGCGACTAATGATACAGTAGCTGAGATCAAGGTCTCCAAGATGATACAGATTTGTGCCAAGGTCAGCTGCTGCCGAGTATGATTACCCTTGACTCTTCAACCCAGACCAGTGCAATGACACAAATCCCCATCTCAACTACCAGCACTGGAGTGCAACCACCTAACCATCTCAACCCAGCTGGCCATCTTCATCTCAGCCGAAACAAGCTCGAATTCGGTGGGCATCAGATCTTTCGAACGGTTTCCCATGGCATTCCCAGCGGTTCTGCACGTCCTCAAGGGTCGGGTGGAAGGAAATCCAAGCTTCACCCACCACACAGGTAGGGTATGATCTTTCAACGCCTCGGCACGGTGCTGGAAAGTTAGGTCCACAAGGTGCTGCTCAATGGCTAATCATCATCCATCTCAATGGTTGAAAATTCTTAGGCAATCTTTTGATCATGATCAATAGTGATGTTTGGGGTAGCAGTGGTCGATAGTCATTGATCTTTGAACAATCTTTCTACTGCTTCTACCTTGAAGACTTGTCCAACAATCGTGAAAAACAGCAGTGTTTCCCCTTCAATGCTTAACCGATGAGTCATCGTGGTTGAACAGCCTGGGCCCAGGGCATCTGCGAGATGCTCCATGTGTTCGCTCATGGTCAGCTCCCCCTTGAAACCTTGCTGCAATTCGTTCAATCCTCGTACCTGGCAGTGACAACCAGGGTGACATCCATGGCTTGCACATGGGTCAGCACTGGAAGTGATCCTCTTGGATTAGGCAGTGGAGCAACTGATTCTCAAGTAATGCACACTGCAACGAATGCAGTTGGCATCTCCATGAAACAAATGAGGGAGAGATGAAATCCAGGATTTGGAAAACATCAACCTCTGACAACTTTGTCTTTCAAAAGTCATGCCCTTAAAGAAATCAAAGTGCCTCTAGTGACTCTAGTGAAAATGAACTCTGAGCATTGGAGGCACTGGTGTGTCTTTGTGTTTCTTGGGCCAACACCAAGTGTCCAAACATCCAATTCAGATCGGATCCACAGGTCCACCAGAGCGCACCATCTCATGAACCAAGATGTTCATGCAGTCACACTCCTGCAGATTCACTCTACAAATGCCCAGTTTTCCAAGCGTTTTTGATACTTTGGCACATGTTGATGAGTACTCTGACCCATGTTGATGAGTGTACACAGCAAGTGGCCTATGGACGCCATGGAAATCATCATGTTGATCCACTAGGTCAGTCCGATGTTCGCAATCATGACAGATCATGAACATGATGGTAAGAATCTTAAAAATCTGTCTTAGATATGTGAAAATAAGAATTGATATGTTGATGACATGATTTGCAATGGTCGACCTGTGCAGCCCAGCTTTCCTGCATCAGCACGAATTGGTATGGGCCCTTCTCCTGAGGTGAAATCCCAGGGTTGACGCAGGGGTCATCCTGTGATTTCAGCATCAGAGGTGTTAATGGCCAGCTGACAGCTGTTAAGGACATTGCACAACTCCTTGGTCAACATTTGGATTCCCAGCGATGACAGTGGCTACTAAGGGAGATCCATAGTGCTCAACATGTGCTCAACATAAGCATCGCTAGGGTTCACCCATAGCGTTTAGACAAGCTGCCTGCTCCGACAGGCTGGCTACTTCTTCCACGTTGTACCGAACTTCATGCACCTGGGAGCCACCGTCTCTGGTGCGGTTGAGAGTGGTTGCTGTTTGGTAGGTTGATGGTGGTTTCTGGTATGTCATGCGGTGATCATCTGGAGGTACCTAGATGAACGGTGAGAAACCACTGTTTATCAAGATCTCTGGTGCTTGTACCTAGATTTACGATGCTTCGGTGGTTCATTGTGGTGTATCAACCCACCCTGAGCAATATCCACGGATCATGCTTCCATTGTGTCCACTACCTGACAGAGCCATTTTTAACAGGAATCCCAGGATGTAACCTCAGCAACCTGCCAGTTGGGCACAACTTGACATGGCTTATCAAGCCACTTGACCTGCCTTACCAACTGCCTGGAACCACTGGAAACACCTAGAGATTCACCAGCTGCCACCTCGTCCAGAATCTCGTTGCACATCTCTTCGGCCTTGGTGAGTGAAGTTCATCCGTTATGCTCATCCCTAGTGAACTATGTAGGGTGCCTACGGTCATCACTAGGGACCCCAAGTGACTTGATGATCCCAGTGACTTGATGATTTTGGTTACCCCCAAGAGTCAGCTGGAAAAAGCTGAGCTAGCGCAGCTCTCAGCTCTGAGATCTCTGCTGGGTTGGTGTGGAAGAGATCTTGCTCAGCGGATCCCTGCAGCTCGATGCCGTGCTCAGTATCCCACCAGCTGAGCAGCTACCAACCAAATGCTACCACTAGGGTTCTAAACGTGTGCGAGAAGTTGTGAAAAAATAAAACTACAGAAAAAATGCATCAAGTACTGTACATGTTTATCATTTTCGGTCGTGGAAGCTATACCTGATGTGAATTTTGATCAGGATCATTCGTCGAAAATGCAAAGACCTAGCAAAAAATCATGAATCCAATGACTTCTCCGCAACCTCGCCTGTTTTGGAGCCTCTTTTGGCTGTATCGACTGCAGCAATTCGAAGATGCTTTGACACCTCGATGGCGGGGGACAACTGGGGTCCTTCGGATTTCATTGATGAAGTGTTGACAATTGACAATTGCTTTCCAGTGATCTGTTGCAATGATCATTCTATGTGTGATGTACACTGGGTAGCTGCTAGCTTCAACTGCTAGTTCTCAACACAGCAATCAGCAATCATGCCGTTTGGAATTGGCAGCAGTGCTTGACCATAGCATCTGCAGTGGACGGTGGTCATTTTCTCTGGGTAACCAATGTTGGTACACCCTCAAACTAAAGAACTGCCATCCATGAATGGCGCGTTGGAAGTGATTCCTTGGACAAGTCGAAGAGCCTATAGATTCCACTTTTTTGCAATTGTCTCAGAAAAAACACCCTGGTATCCCACTAAAAACAACATGTTCATCAGCTTCCCTAAAGAAAAATGGCCACTGCCACAAGCTGTGAGCGCCCTAGGTGTCGAACATCTTGGTGCGGAAGTCGATCTCCGCATTGGGATGCATCCCGAAGAACAGCGGCGACTCAGGAGGCATCGTTTCCTAGGAGCTGCCAGTGACGCCCATGGCCATCAAAGAACTGCCACAGGGCAAGCAAATGGACGTAATGGAACCAAATAACCAATAACCAAATAACCAATAACCAGAAAAGCATATAAACGTGGGGAATAACCAAATAACCACAGGGTAACCTAAACGTGGGGTCGGGTAATCGACTAACCAATGGAAACCCACCCCACCCTGACCTGAATCCACCCTTAGCCCAGCAATAAAACCAGGTACCTGGTGTTTTCGTTGACCAAAAACCTATTGCTGCGAGCTGCGATATGCTCCAGGTACTTCTCGTGAGTTCCGGGGCCAGGAGATTTCCAGCTGAGACCATCGGCCTCGGTTTCCAAGGCAGCAGGAATGGCCACCGGGTGACCCAGCATTTTGGGTGCACAAAGACCTGATCCGACTCCGCAAAGATGCTGCAACATGCTGACTTGCCACAGCGCACGGGAGAAATTGGACATTCACCAGCCTTTCCCGTGGTTTCATGGTTCACGGATGCACCACGAGGTTCAGAAACCCATGGATATCCAGCTGCAAGCGCTTCTAACTCCAAGACACGTAGGGCACCAGTTCCATTTCATCCAAGATATCATCCTGCAGCAGGGTCGGCCAGTGATATATCCAAGCCTTGGGAGCTGGGGCTACTGAGATTGTGCTAGTGTCACGGTGTTTGTAAACAACTGTGGCTCACCCAAGTTGCTCTCTTTTCATCGAGAGAAATTGCTATGGATGATAAAGGATGATGAGGGATGACCAGCGACCATTGCATGATACGCATATATCATATCATATACTCCTATTATGATTGTGCAATCATTGATGAGTTGGATGGATACTAATCCCCAATCATGGATCTCATGATGATTGTGAATGAGAGTGATGTGATGTCTGTTGACTGGATCGTTGCAGCCCACTGGTCTGCATCCTGCATGAAGTAGCTCAAGTACTTCTCACACATCCTGCGATCCCAGTCATCCACGATATGACCTCCAGGGTGGAACAAATCACATGGAAGTAACATGACCCCGGAGTGCCACGGTGCTAATGAAGATCTGAAGATCCAACATGAGAACATGTATGAAATGTATTGCAATCCATCAAAAAACGATCTGTCCTCTGTAGAGAGACCTACTCATGAAATCCTGATGTTTGGCTTTGCAGCTTAACTACCACATATTGTGCACACTATGGCTGGCACGAGCCGCGCCTCCATACATGATCTCACCGAAAATGTAGCGCAAATCCTCCCACGGAATCTTCACGGACGTGGATCCCTGAGCAGTGAACGAATTGACTCAGTTGCAGGTCTCAGAAGTGAAGAAATGGTCAGAAAATGGCAAAAACCTCAAGGTGAAAATTCTGCACATCGCCTTCTAAATCCACCAATTTCACCAAGCAAATTCCAGGCCAAGGGCACTTTGATGATTCTAAATCCAGTGGCACCTCTCACAGGGGACCGACCCGGAAACGCTGGGGTCCGGGCCTCCAGGTAGTTGTACAACACCGATGCCGAGTCGCGAAGATCTCCATTGGAAAAGGGATATTTCCTCAAGCCGATGGCCATGGTGCATGGTGCGTCATGGTGCATGGCACCGTGGTGGCGCATGGTAGGTAGCACCAGTCTGGGGAGGTTCCTGGTTGAGTCACTGAGGCGCCCCGCATGTTATATCCCAATGGGCCAAACTTCTTTCGCTCCAACATGAGGCTGTGGAAGTGGCACAGCGCGAACAAGATGGACCTGACACAGTGAGATCACCCATCAAAGTAAGGCTGGAAATCTCATGCACAAGGTGCACCCACAAGGTACTTCGATGGATTCACAAGGTGCTTCGATAGATTGCTGGCTGTGTTTCATTGGTCAACCTTCTAACTTTGAGATCAACTTTGACAGAGATCGCAGTTAGATCTACCACAGTTCTCCCATAGCCCATGAGTTCCCCCACTTGATCTTGCTGTCCCGCTCATCAAACTCCTCCCGATTGAAGAGGGCGAATGATCTCCTGTGCCGTGGCAACTGATGGAAATGCTGCATCAAACTGCTGAAGTGGCATAGTGACATTTTTCCATGTCCACCCGCAACCAGAGCTGATGATTCATTGAGCTGTTCAGATTCAAGGCTTCTCCTGAGGTTAGCCAGCAGCCCCTGTGGCGGCTCGTTGGTGAGCTTGATGGATCTCTCCAGCAAACCAATGGGAATGCCCACCCTCAGCTTCGCTGAATCGTTCAGCCAGAGAGACAAGCTTAAAACTAGCCATCACCACAGCTGTTGGTGAATCTGGCCAGCTAATAGCTGATGAATACCATTGACCAACAATTAACTATAGCAATTAACCAGTCATTAACCACGCAACTGTTTTCATCCAGCGATTGGCTGGTTCCTCTGCACACAGCTGGTGGGGCTGGGCATCCGTGCGAAGGATCCGCCGAGAGGAAGAGACGGAAGTAGGGATTACTGTTCCTGAAGAATCTCACTGCCATCGCAACACACGGCAACATTGGAAAGGAGTATGACTAGGACCAAAATGGACCAAATGGCGATGTTGCAAGGCTTACATTGTGAGCATTGAGCATGGGTGAATCATACTTTCATAGGATTTCTTTGGCTGTCGGAGATGGCCCTTCATGGCCAAAGATTCTGTGGGCTCAGTGGATCCTCAAGGATGCACACTGAGAAGCAGACTCCACCGCGTAGGCATCCAGTTTCTTCTCCAACACTGCCTATCGCAGCCATGCTTTCAGGTGTTTCAGGTGTTTGTGGATGTCCAGTTTAAAGTCTGGGAAACTGCCGGTTTTCTAAACACAGTTTGAGAATGGTAAAATGATCGTTCTATTGGAGACAATCATGGTGATATCGAAAAAGTATGTGGCAAATTGTGACTTGCAAAAATCAGAATCTGAGCGTTTCACACACCACGAAGGCATCAAATGGATGTTCTGCAACATCACCTTGGCTCCAATAGCCATGGGAATGCATGCCTTATCGCATCCAAAGCTGCTATCGAAATGTCCTTGTTGAGTGGTCCGGAGCGCCCATTTCAAACCATCCCAAAATAGATGGCCACATGACATGGTCGTCATGGTCATGCTGTCAGTCCCATTGCCATGGCCTTCCTCGCTGAAAATCCATGGCCTAAGGGTTGCCATGTGCTTCCAAGTCACCCAGTGACCCTCCTTGGATCCCAATTCCAACTTCTGCAGGGCGATCTCATCCTGCCCTTGACCCATGGCCACGTTGTGGTAGTTCACATTGGCTTGTAATCCGATCATCACTTTGCCCAAGGCTTCCACCTGTCGCCAAGGGATGGAAATGGGGATCAACTTCCACTGGAAACATGAAGACGGTCATGGACACCGTGCCAAGCCGTTGCCAAGCCGTTGCCAAGTGGCCTCCTTCACCGGATCTGCACCGGGTGACAGGATGAAGAAGAACGGGGTGGTGCTGGTGGAATCCTGGAGCGCTCAACATCAGGGGCATCCTCCAACGATCCACGAGATCCTTCAGCTTAGATCAGGAACCCACGACTGTAGACACGTCTTGCCAGTGCCCAACGTGTCCAACCACCAAATCTTGGAAATGTCCATCCAGCTTTCTTACCACTAATTGGTGGTGATTGAAGAACTCACAACCTAAGCTTTCCGACAAACTTCACAACTATCAATCTTCTATCCTGCCACCAACCAATCGATTGCGAAAAGGTTCAGCTTTCCGACCATAGATCAGATTGGCCTCATGGCTTGCTGAGAACCCTGCAACTCCGATCATCCTGTGGCAACTGAAAGCCTTGTCAAAGGACGTTCCCCACAGCCAGCGGTACCATCCCTACCCAGTCCCAGTCCTCATAGGAGGAGTTCAAGACCTGCCAGGTCCAAGTTCATCCAAGTTGAGTCCATTGGTCGATGCTCAACTGGGTTAAAGCCATAAGTGCTGGCTCATCATCGCCCCAATTTGGCACTGGTTGCTATTGGATTACTGCGATTCGACCCAATGATACAGCCATGAATCCGTTCCAACCAGCTAGTATACAACTCAATACCAACAGGTGGCAAAACTGTGCATAGCTCAACCTTCAAACTGCCATCCAACAGCACCTTGAGATGGCACAACTTGTCCCTGGCTGGATGGCTGGCCTTGTAGAAGGACAGGGAAGCATCGCAATCGATGAAGGCGCGCCCGTTGGGGAGGCTCTGCCTGGACATGGGCTACCACATGCAGTTTGAGAAACCAGTGATTTGAGGGGAAAAAACACATAGCTATGCCATTACCATCATGAAGCATCGTCCCAGCTTCGTGTCATCGACTTCCCCCTCCAAAAAGAAGCGATTAGAAAATTGTATCAACATCACCATGACTCATCATGACCACATTTTCGTTGCTTCCTTCGCTCCTGTTGGAGCAGCCCACTGATGGTCGGGCACTGCAGGCAAATCCATGCGCAGCCGCTGCCTGATCCATTTCGCCAGCGCCGACGACATGCGATCAGGG
The DNA here is from genome assembly GCA_009767595.1 of Symbiodinium kawagutii. Lineage (NCBI taxonomy): Eukaryota > Dinophyceae > Suessiales > Symbiodiniaceae > Symbiodinium > Symbiodinium kawagutii. Next base: position 63,474 of record VSDK01021672.1, read on the forward strand.
CGAAGGCAGCGAATGACCAACCTCCAGCAGTCATTGGTTGGGCCCTGGATGTGCCTAGGATCCCTGGGTTTAGATAAGATGCCCTTACCACTTGAGATCAGTTAGGTGACTAGTCAAATGTTGAGATTCAGTTTCCAGGCACCAAGAGTTGAGTCTTGGCCCATGACCACGGCTCATCATAAACTCTGGTGGTTGGGCAAGAAACTGTGATTCGCTTGAGGCTATCATGAGATCATCTTCCGGAATGCCTCCGTTAGGAAGAACAAATGGTTGCCCATGCAACTGATAGGAATCTGGTTGGGCAACGTGGAATGCCACCGATTTGCACCATCCGTTGCAGTAGTGCCAAACGGTTCGCTGCAACTCTGAGTTTCTGGCAGTTTCCTCAGTTGGCGACTCAAATCCACCAGCTTCACAGCACATCGCGAGGTGACAACATTTCGAACAAAAACATGGGGCGCTCTGCAAGTCCAAGTTGCCTGAAGTACTTGTTGTCCAAAGTCTTCCAATCCAAGGGCAGTTTCGCTTCCTGGCAGCGCACTCAGTTCCCCCTGCCAGCCATTGAAGCAACAGCCCCAACCTCTGGAGCCAGTTCTGCCATCCAGTCACGGAAACCTGGGCAGATCGGCAGGGCACTCGACGACTTCTTGGCCACTGGAAGATCCTTTTTCTTAAGCACGAAGGACATTCATGGACATTCATGGTTCTTCTTCATGTGAGGAATCCGCAGCCAAAATCGACACCATCAGAGGAAAGGATTGGTTCAAGCAACTACTGAACCCACGAGCGTTGTAGCACCAATTGATTGGGGAACCATCGTGGATGGCCAGGGCCATGGCTGGTACCTTGAACAACCACCTTGGTTGGTACCCTCGATGAACCCGCTGAGGCCCAGACGATTTGGCGCATCGCGTTCCATGTTCTGCCTCGCCATACTTGGAATCAAAATGTTCTGCCCAACCCAGGGGTTCCAAGGGGTTCCCTGTTCTCACGAGACTTTGTGTTCCAACAATAGGGATTGGACATCGACATCCACAGGGGCTCTCATGAGGAGAGTTTGTGTTCCAGTATCCAAGCATCAACATCCACTTGTGGTCCAAATATATCCATAATCTCCAATTCAATACCCTCTTGAACCTCCAAGTGGTCCACATCCACATCCAAACATGTCCATCTCCACAGATTCCAGTTGTCCATGTCTCCATTCTGGGTTCCCCTTGCGCGAAATTTTCGAAGCCCTCTAACTCCACCAGCTTCAAGACCATGGCCTCAGGGGCAGAACCCAAGCATTTTCTTCGTGAACAAATTGCCGGGAAAAATATGATTTCTCTGACACTTCACTGACATCCAGGTGACAGCATGAGATTCTTAGATAGAGATGCTATGCCACTGTCCATGATGGATGCTGATTCAGCCCCCAAAAACCGCTTCCCATGAGCGGCCACGCCAATGCTAGGGCGCCCAACCCAACTCTTGTCCGGCAACCAGTCCGACAGCGGATTCTCGGCCAGGTATGGCACCTCACAGGTACCACTGAGGTTCACAGCAGCTAGTGGAGGTCAGGATGCCTATACCGAAACTGGCCAAGGGCAATGCTCCAAAAGGTCAATGATGGGTCAATGGTGTGGAATTCCATGGAATTCCTATTCCAACTGGGGTCAATGTGACAAACTCAGTGCTTCGTCAAGGTCTGAGCCCTTCGCTGAAGGCCCCCGCAGAAGGAAGGAGAAGTGTGCAGGCACGTACTCCTGTTCCAGAATTCTCCAGGTACTCAAATCTGACTTGTCCCCGAAATGAGATGAATGAGATGAATGACGCGACCTCGTCCTATCTTCCCATGCTTGGTTTCCCATCCACCGATCTAAGGATTCACCACGGTGCCGCTTGTCCTCCAGTTGACGGAGCTGTAACAGGCGGAAGGACAGCATGCAGCAGAAGATCAGCCTCAGCATGAGCTCAACCAGAGCCCGGTGGGGGCAATGCTTGCACCAAAGGAATGGGGGGTTATGATGTTTTCTTGATCATGTAGACTGATATTGTCTGGAAGGTCCAGTTGGTGACAGATTAGACTGATAGATTTCAGTATAACACCAGGCAGAAAATGGTAGAAGATGCCATCACCAGGAGGACACCTGGACCCCCAACTCGGCCCTGGCTGGAGCTATCCCTTTCGCGTTCAAGTTGCTTATGGTCCTCGAACAGGCCTCGGTTCACCTTGGCAGGGATCAGTAACTCATTTGGAGCACCTTTGGGAGGACACCTTTCACAAGCACAACTTTCCAAATGTCTCATCCCCAATGTCAACTGTGAAAAGATATAGAATAAAAAGATCGGAAAAGTGTGGTTAATGATGGTTGATGATGGTGGATGATGATTGATGATGGTTTTGAGGCTGGTTAGAAAGCTGGTTGATAAGCTGGTCAATAAGCTGATCCTAAGGTGGCGGCCCAGCGGAAGATCGTGATCCGTATAGAAGCGATCAACCGATCCGTGCGTTCCTTGACGTCATCCGACTCCTGGGAGCTGAAACTCCGTGCAGCTCTGCCGTGGTGATTTTCTGCCAAGCTGAAAGGTGGTCGCAACAACTTTCGGACGAGACAATCACTCAAAATGTGGACGGAAACCATGGTCAGCTCCTGCGTGCGATCAATGGCTTTCTGCAGGAAGGTGTTGAAAGCATCCAGGGAGTATTGGTACATGTGTTGCACCTTAGCAGCTGCAGTTTCTTTCCATCACATTTCCTCCCAAGAAAGATTCAACATGTTCATTGCAACAACAAAGATACAAGATATGGATTGATGATGATAACCTCACAGGTGTCATCTCTCATGCTGAGCTAGAGGCCGTCGATAATTCCACCACTAGAAAGAAGAGCATGGAGCCTCCAATGTGGCAATTTGCGAGACAGCACTTACAACGAGCTGGATGCTAAACAATCAAAAAAACCTTCCAAATGTCACACAGAACTGACAAGACGTTGAATTTGCGCCAGTAAATCCACCTACAAGTACCAGTGGGACGGAAGTCGAACTGCTGCTGTTAGCTCGGCACCTTCCGCTGCCACTGGGCGGTAGAGCTCTCGTGAATGATTGATTTCGGCCTGAGCCCAGGATACAAAGCCAGGTGTTTGATGCCAACATCATTCCTTTTTCAAGGGCAAAAGCTGACAAATCCCATCTCTGACCAGGTTAGGATATGTTGCATCCCCCAGTGCCCCCAGTGCCCCCGTGGCCCCCAGGAGGATCGCCTCGGTCTTTTCCGCTTCGGCTACTTGCAAAGCAATCTCCCGACTCGTCTCTTTGGTCTTCTCCAAGCCCTGCCACGCTACAACTGCACCCGACTTCAGTCCTTTCAGTCCCTTCAGTCCCTTCAGCTTCAACATGACTAAGCACTAGCTACCCTTCAACAAATCACTCACCAACGGTTTCGCTCGGATATTTCTTGGGTCAACCTAACAGCTACCCTTCACCACCTCAGTCGCCAGTAGTTTTTCTTAGGCATTTTTTGGGTGATCAAACTTGGATCAAACTTGGATGCCTATAGCTCAGTCACCTGCATCTTACCTCTCAACCTGGTCTCAACCCGGCCAACTTCATCGCTGATCGCCTCGATCAACGGCAGATTGTCCAGGATGGTGGCCGGATCCGCAGCCGACAGCTGCGACAGCAACTCATCTTCCAGGCGCGAAAGGACCACCTGGCAGCGGTCACATGGCAACCAACCAACCAACGAAGCACTGCCAGTCACTGGTTGGTGGGTTCAAGCCATATGAAAAATATTGGTCAACCAGCCAATCATTGGTAAATAATAGGGAAATTGGTTGGAAGATGACATTAATGGTGAACCAACTATAAGGACAAGATTGATGGAATGACAAGATTGTTGGACATTAATGATGAACCAATCAATCATTGATTGTTGGACATGATGAACCAACAAGGGACATGATTGGATGATGGCACTCATCAACCAACAAAGGACATGGTTGATATCTGGTTTCTGTGATGATGGTTGACGGCTCTCAAGACGATTTGCCAAGATTTACCAAAGATGAAATTGATCGGTTTGCTATCAATGGGTTTACCAAAGCTTTACCAAAGATGCGACTCAAGACGACAGGTTTTATGGTTGATAGCAAATCTTAAGAGTTTTTTCCAACTGCTGAAGCATCTCAAAATCCAAAAGCTCATTCTTGTCACCACCATCCGTTTGACCCTGGTATCACCGACCCTTGCTGTGCACAGCTGCGGGCCCCCAGCTGAACACCTGGCCTTGAACTCGTTCTGTCGCCGCACGAGGATCTGACAGGGTCAGAGTTCAGAGATCAAAAGGCCATGGTTTTAGATCAAAAAGTGAGTAGAAGGGGGTCAGAGTTAGCTTCAAGCAGAAGTGAGTTTTGACGAGAAGATTGTTTTGAGGAGAAGGGGGTGTTAGAAGATCCAAAGGTTGTTTACGGCTTTCTTGGGGTCAAACACAGAGGATCAAACAATTTAAAGATCAGTTCAATCAAACTTCAAAGGTCGAGCAGTTTCAACAACTCCAGATTCACAAAGCTGCGAGCCGCATCATACAAACTCAGGTTACATGGAACTTTGCTGAAAAACCGCCACCTCCACTCCTTCGATGCTGAAAATGCTCCCGATCCCAGCGACTCACAGCTGCCACCGTTGGGGATCCCCAGTGAGGTCGACCATCGCACCTGTTTCTCCTCTTCCAACTGAGGCTTCTCGCAGTTCACGACCAAGGCCAGGATCTGTTCCTGAAGATCATCACTGGGGCAAGCTGCTGGGGTCTCCACGGAAAGGGCAGTATCCCACAGCACTTTTTCCAGTTGTATAGAAAGCTGCTGCAACTTGGGTTGGTTGGAATTCAGTTGCTTGGAAAAATTTGGTTTTGATCCAAATTAGGATTTGGATCTTTGATTTTGTTGGCAAATAAAGCGAGTTGGATCTGTTGAAACCATGGAGATACCAGTCTTTAGAGTTTATGGTGTCGTTTTGTACAGATTGTGAGATGTTTGGAAATCACAATGCCAAAAAATCGGATGATTCATCTCTTCAAACACACAACCCCTTTCCGGGCTGCCAACCTCAAGCCCCTCGGGCGTGACGATGAAGTTCACTACGGTGCACTGCGCTGAAACCTGGCTTGCAGCGGTGCGACAGTGTCAATGAACCTGCCCCAGCCTGCAGTGTTGCGACAGTGTCAATGATCAACTACCAGTAGTAATATTAGGAACATGAGATGATAAAAGATATTACATCAGGTTAATGGGTGTTTCCAACAGCCACCAGTGATATGCAGATCTGCAGATATACCAACGATAAGAATAACCATCAATATGAATGTCACCCCTGATTCGCTGGTCCAAGCTAAAAATCCAAGCCCATATGTAGCTTGTTGGGTACAACCACCAAGATCTCTGGACGAAGTCTCACTCCACATTATGGGTACCCCTTGGGGATGTAGCCAATCACTAGCAACACCAATAAGTTGGAGTTACCAGCTGCAGGTGTTCGAACATCAAACATGACTATAACTGGCACTCAAGCCATTCATCGCTGACCCTATCCTTAAAGGGATCAGCAGCCAGTCAGATCAGTGTCACGGGCGGCCTCCGGTCGGAAATGTGGATTCACCAATTTGGACTGCAGGTAGAGCTGAAACCTCGAAGCGCCACCAGCAGAGTTGCACACTTCCTATGGGTGAGTGTGTACGCAGCACTTGGATTCCTATTGTCTAAGCCCGATGCGAAAATAGGACTTGAACCAACTTGCTTTTCAGTTTTCTCGCGACCCAATGAATGTAAGCCATGGGTTGAATTAGATGCGAAAAGGTCAGTCTGCTCAGTCTTCTCTGAGTCTGGGACTTGCTGTCATACTCGATCTCATCTGGACCCAGCTTCAAGAACATAGGGCCGAGACCCCTTTTGATGACCTCAGTTGACTCAGCGTCACAGGCGAAACTCTAAAAAAAAACAGATTGCAAAAGAAACATCAAAGAAAATTAAAAGTCAACCCGCTTTGAAAATCCACAAGCTGTCGTTTTCTTCGGAAGTTCAGTGGATGTTTCGAAGTCAACCGCAGCATCTCATCTTCACCAACAGCGATGCCACCAAGCAGCTGCACGCGACAGCAGCGGTTCCAGAACCGCATCGATTTCATCGCCCAGCGCCTGGGGGACAAAACACCACCCACCGCTGGAGCAATCCGAGCTCAGCTGAAGTTTTCATCGAGCATTGAGTTGGTGATTGCTATGGATTAATGATTCTGAATGACTTGACAGTCGAGTTGTTGCTTCAGTGTGCTGAGTCGACACTTGAGTCACTGAGTTGTTCACTTCCATTTTGGGGAATATGTTTAATCAGTCACTTTCATCGATCATGTAGTCAGCTGTTGGTGTGGACTGAGCAGTGCTCCATGGAGCAACACGCAACCATGTTGGGAAAGCGGCCCTTTTGCAGCAACCTGACCTACCCATTGGATCGGCACCGTCTGTGACAGTTCCTTGTGATCATCTCCCATTACGCAGACAGACTTGGCTCTGAGTCAGATCTGCCACAACGAAATGACCACCACCCCACTGCTTGGGATCTTCGCTTTGGCGGCAATGGTGCAGCCCCCTAGTTTCAACCGAAGGGAACAAAGGCCCCACCTCGATCAGCAGCTGGCTGCCACTCTGAACGCAGAAGACGACCTTGTCCAACCTGCCAACGAGGCTGACTGGGAAGCGCTGAGGCTGATCGCTCCCCAAGGGTGGCTCCGCATCGCTCCCCAACCGTGCTCCGTTTCCAAAGTCCAGGGGGACTCCTTCACTTGGAACTTCCAAGGCGCTTGGAAGGCCACTGAGATCCCTGCCATTTGGGAGCTGAGAGTTGGATCACCGTCAACTCCTGGGGTTTCCAACGGAGATCTGTTCTTGCTAAGGTGAAGTGGGCCACTCAACTGGCTTCAAACCGTCACCCCTACCACCACCCCTACCACCTTTTTGCAAGCAGGTTTGTTAAGGTGAATGTTAGGCTGGCAACTGTTTCGTTGAAGATTTGCCGATCGAAAATCAGGTCCTCTCCAATTCTCTGCTTGATCCATCGGGTGCCCTGTTGTTGCGGGTCCACCAACCTCAGGATGTCCAGTTTCATCCCATGGTCAATGGTCATTCCATTGGACTTCAATTCTGGTTGCAAATTGGATTGCAGTCTTATGTTCAAATCTGTCGAGGATTTGTCACTCAAAAGTCGATCAATTATTCAGATTGATCTGTGTGGATATGACTTTTTTGGCTATCTCAAGGATATGCTGTCAAGGGCATTCCATCACAATTGGCACCACCGGAGGCACCGTGACAATCTGGGGCGCCGCACAAGGGCCAGCGAGAGCAGCTGGTCACCACTGAGGCATTTTCCACCGAGACACGATCTGCAGGCAGACCCTGAGGCCGGTGCTGCTGGCTGTTGCAGGTGATGTCAGGTGAGGTGGTGAGGAAGCTGCAAAGATGCGCGAAGAATGTGACAGGTTACTGACCCACACCACAAAGAATGTGATCAGATGAGAAAAGGCTGCAAACTGCTGCAAACTGGTGTCCCAAACAGCAGCTGTAAAGCGTTGCCACCGGGCTCTCCTCGTTCATCCATCCGGCCACGTCCGCATCCGTCGCCAGCACCGTGAGGGGATCGATGTTGTTGGTCATTGGAATTTCGCGTTCTCAGAGCAGCTGAAGTCACAGCAAAAGTCACACAGTGGTCTACGATGAGTATACAACAAAAGTAACAAAAAATGGTTTAAATGGTTTAAAAGGAATAAAATTGTATGGTTTGTCAAAAAATGAGATATAGAGTTCCTGCTGCTTTAGGCATCGCAATCAGAAAAAGATTGTCAACCATAGTATTAGGCTTTCCGATGAAAATCGATGAAAGTTTTCAGCGTTCAGCCCTTTGACGTCAATCGTTGGCCAACATCCAGGAACAACCACCTACGAAATCCATGGGATCCCATCTCACTCCACGCGCACCCGCCGCTTTCTGCCAGGTCTCCTTTCAGATCACTGGTCCAAACGTTCTGCCACAAGTCCTGGGCATTCTTAGTGGTTTCCACTCCAGTCATCGGTGAGGCATCTGCTTCACTTACTTGATACCAAATCATTCAGCAACCATGAGAATTCCATCAAATTCCTGTGTTCAGATGCCAGGAATGGCCCACAGATTGACCAACCGATGTCGGAATTCCATCGAATTCCCAAGGTCTTCAGATTCGTTTCAACGCTGATTGACCAAGCAAGTCTGGTTCAACGCAACAGATCTCAGATTTTCCACCAAAAAAAACTGATGGTTTCACCAGATCCACAAAAACTGATGGTGAAAACAGCTGGGAGACCTGGGTACGTGCCAAAACAATGGCGCCCCCCACAATGGTTTCCTGTTGAAATGATAATTATTTGCATTCAGGCTGACATTTTCTTAAGCAACAGCCCAAATGACAACATGAAAAAACCTTCGAAGCCTTCATGCAAATCGTTGGGACAACTCTCATGGTCGGTCGCCCATGGCTTGGCACATGGGGCCATGGCAACGGCGGTTCCGCCTGACGGAAGCGCGCAGAGAAAGGCGAAGCGTAGCCTACGAAAGCGCTGGCCAACATGCAGTTGCCTCGGCTGCGTTCGATCTGAAAAAAAGTGGACAGGTCATTCTATTAATGAATTCAGATTGTTTTGTGTATTCATTATATATTAATTGAATCCGTTTATGTATTAATTAAGTCCGTTTATTTGTTAATTAGGTCGATTTGTTTATCACTAAGTCTATCCGTTTATCAACTAAGTCTATTGACTTCTTTGAAATCTATATATGTAGTATTTGCGATGTTGTTGCTTGTCCTATTTGTTGTTGCCCTTTCAATCTTTTATCTAAAAGTTTACAGCTATGTTTGTCCTTTCTTGCAGTTGTTGATGATCTGCCCTCGTTGTTCTTTATCTGCCCTCGTTGAAACTGCAAGTGTGAAATGAAGAGCTCTCCAGACCCCGCCTATGAGCCGCAGGGAAAGTTGACGAAGGTCCACCACCGTGTTGGCCCAACCTCGATAGGACGCAATGACGGCGAAGTTTGGTAAGCCATGTGAGATCACGTCAGTGCCGAAAGGATCTACCGCATGAGGCACTTTGTCTCAAACCTGGAAGTTGGTGCTTTTTTTCAATCCAAACCCGGCTGCAAAATGTCTCTGCTCGGGATTTGCTACAACCTATCGTCTGTCATCTGTCAAAGACCAATCAAAATTCAAAATCGATGCTTGAAGACCAAATACACTCTGGTCGAAGCTAAAAGAAGAACAACACTTGTTGTCGCTCTTCATTCAGAGCTTGATGAAGGCGCAAATTTGCTGTCACTCAAGACAACAAAGCCACTTCGGTCACTTGGATGAAGTGAATAGACTCCTATAGTCGGCAGCTGTGTAGGGCATCAGGATTTCACCAAAGCAATTTGGCATCTTGCGGAACCTGGCTTCATTCATGTCTTTGAGAAGGTTGTCATGGTACTTCAGCATGTGCAGCTGCCAAATGCAAGCGCGAGACGACATAGGTGGCATCCAAGAACGTTTCCAGGCTTTTTCTTGCTCAATAACTTGTTCCATAGCACGCAGAGTTGGAAGCTTCATATCGCCCTTCAGCAGTTTCTTCAGCCACAGGACCTGCATTGCGTGTGTCAAAATGTTGTTGAAGGTTGACACCTCAGAGCCGATGAAAGCCACATCTGGTACTTGGGGTGGGATAATGTTGCGATAAAGATACAAGCCATCTTTCTGGATCTCAAGCTTCTCTTGGATCACCTTGTCAAAGATATCATAGTTCTTTGCAAAACCTGTGCCATAGATCACTAGATCAGCAGGCAACTCAGATCCATTTGATAGAATGACACCATTCTCTGTGAATTTCTCGATCGTTCCAGAAACGACTTTGATCTTCCCCTCGCGAAGCATGTCACGGAACTCATAATCGAGAATCTGACCACCACTGAAGAGATCGATGTCAATTCCATCTGGAGGCATCATGTCCTGCTGCATCCGAAACTGACTCCGGAACATCATTTCCACAACACGCCACCAAATCCACTTCACTGGCGCACAGGTGCCATGAAACCATTGCGCAAGCGGTCCCTCTTTATAATATGGTTTCAGCATCCAATGTCCAAAGCGGCTGTAGGTGCCATACTTGAATGGAACTAAGTTGAGCAAATGGCGAGGGACTGGCCAGTGCCAATGCCTGCAAACCAAAGTAGTGGAAATGCCCTCCTTCGCTGCAGACACTGCATTGTCGATGGCCGACTTGCCACCACCGACAACCACCACCCTTTTTCCAGCAGCTTGCGTTCGATCATTGAAAGTGCAGGAGTGCAAGATCTTCCCCTGAAACTTCTCAGATCCACGAGCCACGGGCAAATGCGGAGGCCAACCGTACATTCCAGTTGCCATCACCAAGAAATCGAAGGTCTCTGTGCTCGTTTTCCCATCTGCATCCTGAATGTCCAGATGCCAGCCACGCGTGTTCGCCGGATAGACCTCCTTCACGAAGGTCTTGAAACGAATCTTGTCACGGAGGCCAAAGGTCTTGCTGTACATGACGATGTACTCTTGAACTTCAGGTCCAGTTGGAAATTTTTCACATTTGAAACTGTCTGGATAAGGAAAGTCCGGAAACTCAAACAATTCTTTGGGAACCTGCAGTGCAAAGTCTGCATAATTCTTCTTCCAAACACCGCCAACCTCCTCATCCTTCTCAAAAATTGTGCACGAAAGACCAATCTCTTGCAAATGGCGAGCGGTTTGAAGGCCTGCAACGCCAGCACCCAGGATAGCCACTGTCTTCACTGAAGAAGGATCCAAGGCAACTCGACTTGGCAAATTTCCATGCTCGATCCTGGCTGCCAAAGTCTCTCCCTCTGTGGTGGTGGGGTGTAGCAAGTCGTAGATCCCGTTCACAAACTCATCTTGGTCTAGGATCCCATCATAGTTTCGGTCGAGCATCTGGAAGACTCGTCCAAGAATCTCTGGATGTGAGACGCTTTGAAGTTGTGGGAATTCTTTTGAAATCGACTGGGCAGCATGGTACCAGGGGGTTACTGCCAATCCATTTCCGGCCGAGTGCTGGAGGAAGATGTCGGCCAGTATCTCTTTCTCATCTTGGCCCACATACTTGGACTTGGAGCGAGTCAAAAGTGGCTCCTCCTTGGCATTCACCCCCCACCTGCTGGCAACCAGGGAACTAAAGGAGTTGAACTCTTGCTCTGAGTCAAAATGGCTTGAGTTGAGACATTGCGGTTTATGCATGAGCTGATGAAATGACTGTTGCCGAAAGACTTTGGCAGGAAAGAATCCGTTCTCCACAAGTCTGCTTTCCTTCACCAGTGTTGATAAGCCCCAGGATGGACCATCATCCGTCACTAGTGACAATTCTGAGTTGCCCATGTTTGGTAAGCAATGTGAGATCACGTCAGTATGGATAAAATCTACCGCATGAGGCACTTTGTCTCAAACCTGGAAGTTGGTGCTTTTTTTTCAATCCAAACCCGGCTGCAAAATGTCTCTGCTCGGGATTTGCTACAACCTAATTATCCTCTATCATCTGTCAAAGACCAATCAAAATTCAAAATCGATGCTTGAAGACCAAATACCCTCTGGTCGAAGCTAAAAGAAGAACAACACTTGTTGTCGCTCTTCATTCAGAGCTTGATGAAGGCGCAAATTTGCTGTCACTCAAGACAACAAAGCCACTTCGGTCACTTGGATGAAGTGAATAGACTCCTATAGTCGGCAGCTGTGTAGGGCATCAGGATTTCACCAAAGCAATTTGGCATCTTGCGGAACCTGGCTTCATTCATGTCTTTGAGAAGGTTGTCATGATACTTCAGCATGTGCAGCTGCCAAATGCAAGCGCGAGACGACATAGGTGGCATCCAAGAACGTTTCCAGGCTTTTTCTTGCTCAATAACTTGTTCCATAGCACGCAGAGTTGGAAGCTTCATATCGCCCTTCAGCAGTTTCTTCAGCCACAGGACCTGCATTGCGTGTGTCAAAATGTTGTTGAAGGTTGACACCTCAGAGCCGATGAAAGCCACATCTGGTACTTGGGGTGGGATAATGTTGCGATAAAGATACAAGCCATCTTTCTGGATCTCAAGCTTCTCTTGGATCACCTTGTCAAAGATATCATAGTTCTTTGCAAAACCTGTGCCATAGATCACTAGATCAGCAGGCAACTCAGATCCATTTGATAGAATGACACCATTCTCTGTGAATTTCTCGATCGTCCCAGAAACGACTTTGATCTTCCCCTCGCGAAGCATGTCACGGAACTCATAATCGAGAATCTGACCACCACTGAAGAGATCGATGTCAATTCCATCTGGAGGCATCATGTCCTTCTGCATCCGAAACTGACTCCGGAACATCATTTCCACAACACGCCACCAAATCCACTTCACTGGCGCACAGGTGCCATGAAACCATTGCGCAAGCGGTCCCTCTTTATAATATGGTTTCAGCATCCAATGTCCAAAGCGGCTGTAGGTGCCATACTTGAATGGAACTAAGTTGAGCAAATGGCGAGGGACTGGCCAGTGCCAATGCCTGCAAACCAAAGTAGTGGAAATGCCCTCCTTCGCTGCAGACACTGCATTGTCGATGGCCGACTTGCCACCACCGACAACCACCACCCTTTTTCCAGCAGCTTGCGTTCGATCATTGAAAGTGCAGGAGTGCAAGATCTTCCCCTGAAACTTCTCAGATCCACGAGCCACGGGCAAATGCGGAGGCCAACCGTACATTCCAGTTGCCATCACCAAGAAATCGAAGGTCTCTGTGCTCGTTTTCCCATCTGCATCCTGAATGTCCAGATGCCAGCCACGCGTGTTCGCCGGATAGACCTCCTTCACGAAGGTCTTGAAACGAATCTTGTCACGGAGGCCAAAGGTCTTGCTGTACATGACGATGTACTCTTGAACTTCAGGTCCAGTTGGAAATTTTTCACATTTGAAACTGTCTGGATAAGGAAAGTCCGGAAACTCAAACAATTCTTTGGGAACCTGCAGTGCAAAGTCTGCATAATTCTTCTTCCAAACACCGCCAACCTCCTCATCCTTCTCAAAAATTGTGCACGAAAGACCAATCTCTTGCAAATGGCGAGCGGTTTGAAGGCCTGCAACGCCAGCACCCAGGATAGCCACTGTCTTCACTGAAGAAGGATCCAAGGCAACTCGACTTGGCAAATTTCCATGCTCGATCCTGGCTGCCAAAGTCTCTCCCTCTGTGGTGGTGGGGTGTAGCAAGTCGTAGATCCCGTTCACAAACTCATCTTGGTCTAGGATCCCATCATAGTTTCGGTCGAGCATCTGGAAGACTCGTCCAAGAATCTCTGGATGTGAGACGCTTTGAAGTTGTGGGAATTCTTTTGAAATCGACTGGGCAGCATGGTACCAGGGGGTTACTGCCAATCCATTTCCGGCCGAGTGCTGGAGGAAGATGTCGGCCAGTATCTCTTTCTCATCTTGGCCCACATACTTGGACTTGGAGCGAGTCAAAAGTGGCTCGTCATAGACATTCCACCCCATCTTGCTGGCAACCAGGGAACTAAAGGAGTTGAACTCTTGCTCTGAGTCAAAATGGCTTGAGTTGAGACATTGCGGTTTATGTATGAGCTGATGAAATGACTGTTGCCGAAAGACTTTGGCAGGAAAGAATCTGTTCTCCACAAGTCTGCTTTCCTTCACCAGTGTTGATAAGCCCCAGGATGGACCATCATCCGTCACTAGTGACAATTCTGAGTCGGCCATCACCCACTAGAAACATCACAAACAGTAGCCTTCACGCATTCAAATCAAAGACTAACATTCAGCAACCACCAACAAACATCAACCGCAAGGAATCTGCCAGCCGCGGTACGTTCGTTCTCGTCTGCAAGGCCGGCCACAAGTCGTTGCGCGGTGTTCAGCTTTTGGACACAGCTGGCAGCCTGGAAATCAAAATCAAAGGATCAGTCACGTTAAGAATGATAGATGCTAGGATAATGATGGTGAATGATTGGTTAATCAATGGAATCAATTATGTTTTCTCTGATGCTTTGATCATAACTAATGATGGATAATCATGGTTTATCATTTTTGATGGTGGTTAATGATGGTTGTCGAATGATGATTCATGTTGTTTTTTCTCTGATAGTTATCTAATGATGATTCTTGTAGAGCATGAAGCACTCACATCCACATCCACATGGAGAATCCCATGGTACTGCGATGCACTGCGCCTGTCGTTCCATTGCCTCCTTCTCATTCATGGCGTTGTTCAAGAGGTCATCAAGCTGCGCGCACTCCGCCTACAGAATTCACAGTTGACTCCGTGGACAACCAAATTTGGGGCAAAATCGCTGTGATCACTCGTTGAATTCAACCGAATTCAGGTTGGCAGCGTAATTCTTAGATGTTGCAACCACAAATCATGTTGAATCACTAGTTGAACTTATGTTCAATCACTAATTTAACTGTTGAAATTGATTTAACTACAGTTCAGCAAAGTAGTTTAATTCAGTTTAACGGGTTGAAATCATTCGTTCAGCAGTTCAAGGCTGCCATAGTAAACTGCCCTTTGGCGCCTCCACGGCTTCAACGCGCTTCTCCACCTGGCTGCAGCTGACTGAGAGCTGCTCCCCTCACTGATCCGAGCTGCCACCGAGCGACTTCCCGCAGCTGGAGCTTGGCATTTTCGGTCGTGGCATCTGCCACCTTCACCTTCTCAATGAGGGGCGCCACCTGGAGGATGGGAAGCGTTGAGGGCTGGTGGAACCTCGTGGCTGCTGAGTGCCTTGGTGTAGATCTTGTTGTAGGTCACGATGTTCACCACCCAATTGGTGAGGTGAGCCGCCTCAAGTCACTGCCATGGTCATGACTTCCCCTGGTGGTGACATCTTGACCCAGCGCTTGACCGAGCTGTGTCTGAGGATTGGACTGCCAGACTCTTGCTCTTCATGGATTCGAAATTCAGATTGCCTCATAGCTGTGACATGTTAGCATCTGAAGATCTGCTTGGAGTGAGATTTTCACTGAATCCCAGTTTGAAGGAATTGGTATGAGTATCCCAATCTGGAACAGTGCGCTTTTAGATCAGCCATGGTCTACTACTTAAGCCCCCGCACAACATGAAGAACAAAAATGTTTCAAAATGGTTCCAAGTCTTCATCCAAGCCGCCTATCAAGGGCTCCGTATTCTGCAAGACCTGAACATTGGCATAAGCAAAGCGCGGAACTTCAGGGCAGAAAATTCCTGATGTCAAAAAACTCTGCATCCAACCTGATCCGGGATGTGCTCAGCATTAAAGCTCTTCACATCATCGATGAACCTTGGAATGCTTCAACCGCAACACAAAACAGCACCAGCTGTGGCTTTCAGCCATGCCATGACCCTCTTGGGAGGGCTGCCACTTGTGCCATGCTGCCATGGTGCCATGTTGTCATCTCTGCCTTCCAAGGGGCTGCTGTGGTGACTTCATCATCAGTTGGCACTCCTTCCAGTTGAGCTTCCGCTTCTCCTGGCGCAGCAGAAAGCCGCAGGCCGGCCGGTTTACCGAAGGTCTTGAGCTCGGTGATGGAGGCCTAGCAGCACTGCACCCGGTCGTTGTTTGGATGTTTGGAAGGGAAATAAGTCAAGTTAGGGAAATAACTAAAGTTAGTTGAACAACCCTTACTATAGTTAGTAACCTTAGTAACAAGGTTCGTTGTAAGGTCACTTGTTTAGTTGAGTTGAAAAGACTTGAAAGCATTGGAACTACTTGAAGAGTCATTTCTTGAAAAAAAGGAGTTGAATCTAGTGAAAGGTGGAAAGCAAGTCAGCTGGTTGGAAGTTGATTCAAGGCTGCATCTAGCATATAAGCCCATCATACCTTCAATCTTGAAACGAAGTTCATCAACTTATCCCCAGCTTGTCACTCCTGCCACCCCCTGGCAAGCTGTAGAAGGTGACCCGGTTCCAAGCGAGACAAATTGCCAGTGATGGCTACCCAAATTGGCATGAAATCATCGCCTTGTCGAGGCAGTCCACTGCAGCTTTGGCCTGAACCAATGGCAGAACAGGGGTGGTGAAGGACAGTCGTTTGGTGGTCAATGCTGGTCATTGATTAGTCAATGATTGGTTCATCATGTTAGCTAACAGTGACGACCAAGCGCAGTGGGTGATCAAACCATTGGTTGACCCCTGGTTATCAATATGCTTTCATTGATGATGGTTAGCTAATTATGGTTGATGGATTGATCAATGATTTTGTGAATGATGTTTGCTGATGGTTCATGATGCTGGCTTATAATGGTTCATGACTCACATCGCAAACCCAACTCAGTGGCAGGGTCCACCAGAGTTATTGTGCTATCAGCTCAAAATCTGCAGTGTCTACTTTTACTGGATGAAGGACCAGTTTCAAAGAGTGCATGTTCGCAGAGCTGAGGAACCAAACCTACTGTGGTTGGCAACCAACACCAAGCAGCCTTTAGCAATCTTTATCATGTCTACCCACGCCTAAAAATCGGCAATCTGATTCAATCTGATGCAATTTCCTCAAAGATCCAAACATCCACGGCTCGGCCTTCTCCATGGCCGGCAGTGCTTCTTGTAGCTCATCGTCTGCCTGTTCAGCGCGGGTCATTTGTGAGATTCTGATTAGGATAACGAGCAGCATATCTCAGCATCCAGAAATGTGAAGTAGTGTTTTTTTCTTCCTGAGTATAATGGATTTTTGGAGAATACGCAGCTTCATATGTTTCATTGATATGCAGCACAGTTGGTGCTGAAAGTGGCAGTTTTCACTGCCAAGTAGGAATGGAGGCATTGGAAGCAAAAATGGAAACCTTGCGGGATTGCAAATTGATTTGGCACCAATGCTTGAAGCCACATGGATGCGTCATGATTCAAAAGGCTATCCGAAAGCACACAACTCCCTGGTGCATCAAATTGAACGACAGTAGGCAAGTATCAATAGTAGTTCCTCATGTAGCTATTCCAATTCGATGATAAAACAGCAAGTCTCTCCCTGCTATAATTTTCAAAAAGTAATTGAACAAATATCATAAAGATCCTTCTTGACCATTAAACAAGCTCTGACCTTTACAATTAAAATCAATTTAACTACAATACCTCTCTGATCTTTACAATTAGAATCATTTTAACTACAATACTATATCTATATAGTCGAATTATAATACTTTACATTACTTATACTACATTGTCTTCTCCAAACCATGGATCGACTGGCAGCACCGGTGCCTCGTTCTTCATGCGCTGTGCTTCGGCAGCCAAGGCTTCGCACTTGGACTGCTCTTGACCTCAGATCAGCAGGGTAGCTCCAGGCTGAGCTGCTTGGCAGCTCCCAGGGTGTCACTTGGAAGCAGAAATTGCTGCGAATGACAAGTCAATGAGGTGCTTGAATCAGTTTATTTGTTTGAATCAGTTTCTCATGTTTCAATCAGTTTACAATTTACTTTTGATTTGTTTTTTTGTTCAAGTGATAAGTGTTTGAACACTGGGAATACAGTAAGCGACGTCAAACATAGCAAGTGCTTCGGTTTCTTACTACACTTGGGGCGACATCAAGTGCTTCAATATGTCTCAACAGCGATGTCTCAGGCAGACGATTTGACAACCCCAGTGAGTCCAACAAAATGATGTGGGCCTCAGTTTGACCAAGCTCCCAGAGAGAAAAAAATCATCACCAACTACATCCAAGTACTATATGATTTGCTAGAAAAATTCATCAACTACTCAAAACTGGCCCACTGATGACGAACCACCAGCAGCTTCAGCAGCCACTGTGTTCCTAGTCTGTTCGGGTCGCAGGTTGAGTGCCGTGCGTGCAGCTTCCCTCTCAACGGCTGCAGCGCCAGATGCCACGGTCACCTGATCCCATCTCCACATGGCCAGGAGCTGCGGTCACAGAAACAGTCACAGCCGCTGCACCTGTTTGATGAGTTCCTCCGTGGAGATCTTCTTTTCATCCACCTGAGCCAGCTGGACCACTGGAAGCTGGACTGAAGGATCCAATCAGGAGGAAACTCAGAAACTCCGGAAAGGAAAGTGGAGGAAACTGAGAATCTTCAACTCGGAAACTGGAGGAAACTGAGAATCTTTAGAATCTTCATCCTGGTGATCATCAGTTTCGGATGAAAAACTCCATCGGAGAAGCGCTGGACCTCCCAAGCAGCTGGCAGCTCAGCCCCCCTTCCAGCGTGGCCTGCTGCAGCGTCACCTGGAGATCCCTCTTGAGATCCGCAACGCCTTCTTGGACCTCGATGTGACCAGTGCGACATTCGCAAAGGAGCTCTCTGGTGGCTTCTCAAACCCCAAAATGGTTGGTTTAGTGCTAGAAATGATTGATGACTTGGATGATTTGGGGGTGCCCTGATTTTAAGAAACACCTACACCCTCCCGTCCTTCGATTTTTGCAGGCATTGTGTTGCGAATTTTCCGCCTCAAGGTTCACCCCCAGAAGATCTCTGGTCATCTAAGCTTTTGAATGTGCGTTGTTCGTATTGATCCCAATATTTTTTGATCAACACGCCCCATGATCTAAGAACAATGTGTTGGTCATCATTGACCATCATCACCATGGCCGACACCAATACAGTGCTCAACAACATTCAACAACCATTTGCCACCATCAATCACACTCACCTAATAACCCAAAACAACCGCCAACGTCTAAACATATTTTCAACCAACCAACAAATCACCTACCCACTTGCAAACACCTGTCCTACAATGACTATCATCCACCATCAACCACCCCAACCGGCCACTGCCAAGCGTCGTTGTGCATGATGGCCAGTCCCCTCTCCAGACGTGAGACGTTCCACTCAACGGAACTCTGCTTCTCGGTCAACATGCGCACCTGCCACAAGCAAAGCTAGCAACTAGAACCTGTAGCATTCATCTATTTTTATCTATTTATTTAAGTCTGCAATCTATATAGTGGCTCCTCAAAATCATGTTAACATATTCCACAGAGTTTATCTTTGTACTGGGGCTATGGATATGTCAAAGTGGCTGTATTGGATATGAATCAACGTAGATACGTCTACCTGGCCCCTAGATATCGAGATTTCTTCAAATCGGGTACCCAGAAACAGTTGGTCTTTTACGATGCATAGATATGAATGTTTGATGATAATGATCTCGATGTTTTGGTGATACCTCTATTTTGAGAAACCACCATATATTGGCGCCATATAAGGCTAACAGACTTAAAGATATATAGATATGTCTATCTGTCCATCTATCCCTTAAGTATAGATATGTCGTATCGATCGATCCATCTATCGATGTATCATGCATAAATCATTCATAAATACAGCTCTATGAGTACAAATGAGACATTTTTTGAGTGCAGGCGGTCTGACCGTCGATACCTGAATGACTGCCAAATGTACAACCCAACTGATGGTACTAGCTGACATATTAATCGATCTTAGAACCTTTAGAACCATCCAGCTAAGAACATCACTGACCCTATCATTAGAACATCTTATATCATTCAATAAAATATTGTTGAAGCTCTTCCACTCAGCGGCTAACACTCACGTGTTTCACACTGACATGATTCTTATGATGTTCTAACATGTTGGAACAGCTTATAACCTTGGAGCCTCTGCTTGCGCATGTTTCAACCAGCCAGATGTTGCCTCTTTTTAACCAACCATGGATGGATGCTCAATGATGGTTGATGAGGGTTGATGAGGGTTGATGATGGTTGATGAGGGTTGATGAAGGTTGATGAGGCTTCATCACAAAGAATGAACTGTAAAAAAAGTGGTTCATATTTCCTTTATCCTAGTGCTGAAAGCTAGTGTTGCCATAACTAAATCAATATAGTGACTGTCAGTACTGGGCAAGATCAAACATGTGAATATAGCAACTATACCAGAGAGAATCGATTGGTTATAGCATAATTAGCTCGTCTTGTAAAAGCTAGTGACCAATCATAGTTGTTGGTGATGGTGATCGTTTCTTGTCTTGCCAACCATCACAACGCCAGTTTGGGGGTCCAAGCAAGTTGCTGAGCTGTGGTCAAAGCGTTTGAGATCCACTCATGATTCAAGGGAAAGCAGCAGAGCCGTGATAATTCTGAATCGAATCTGATTGCAATCAGCTGGTTTGATGGCTGGCTTTCTATTATGTTGATTATGTTTATCATTTACAAATGAATTGTCATTGCCATTGTTTTGCAAATGAGTGACGTGAAACCATTAACCCGAGCAACAAGATGTTTTACTTCAACCGAGAGGGGTGTTCACTATGCCCCAAAATCCACCTGGAAAATGCACCAGTGCATGAACCAAGAGCTTCAAAATTTCGCCATCAGAGTAGAAGCCCAGCCCACTTTCACTAAGCTCAAGGACCGGAGCTTGACCTCCTCCTCCTCCTCTGGTATCAGGGTCTACCCATGTGTTCCCCTGATCTCTGCTTCGAGGCACATAGAAACTGATAAGTTCCAGGAAGGACTTCGGCGTCGTCGAATTCACCCGGCGCTCTTCTTCTAGGTACTGACGGTTAGCCTTGCAGAGGCCAGGCAGACCTTCAGTTGAAATCCTTCCAACGAGCTTCAAACCAGGGCTTCAACCAGACTTTCTCAACCCATTTCTCTTCATCAGGGCTACATTCTCACAGAGCATCATTCTACTTTCTCAACTCATTTCTCTTCTTCATTCTCACAATTGAGCAAGAAAGAGGATCAAGAAAGAGAATCACTTGCTGCACACCCGCCCTTCTTTTCAAAAGATTCTGGGGATCCCCAAGCTCCGCAGGGCCTTGTAGACTGACACATGAACCTCCGCTGCATGCTGCGCGATGTTTGCCAAAACATCCTGGAGCTCAGGGCCAATCCATGCGTTGGAAAACCCATGGCCCATGGTGCTGCGTGGTGCAGCCTGGGTTCCATTGGATTTCAGTGGCCAGCTATGTGACAAGCGAACGAACTGATCAATCATGGGCTTTAGTGGTTGGTAATGGCCAATGACCGGCTGTTCTTATCAGTCATCTTATGACTCTTAACGATTGCCTGAAACTGTCATTGATAGTACGTACGTTTTCAACCAACATCAGTTGTGTCGGATCACCTGACCAAATTGAGTGACCAACCAGTTCTTTGAAATTGCACCGGCCAACACCGGGAACACGTGGAAACACCAACCAACCAATCATCCAATCCCATAAACAGCCAACCAGTCCTGGTCGGGAATGTTCTTCTCCAGCACCACCATAAAACGTTCCGCCACGCCGATCAAGGCATCGCGAGGCCATGGATGGAAGACATCCAACACCATGCAGCTGATCAAGGCCTAAGTGGTGCAAGGCATCACCACTGTGACCCCCATCCCTGCCGCTGACACCTGTGGATGTCACTCCACAGCTATTGCACTGGGAAACCCTGCAGGGAACTTCCTCCCACGGATGCGGAAGGTGGAGCCCACCGGGGAATGGCACAGAATCAGATGCAGATTGGAACCTGGCAGCTGAGGTGATTCTGAGTGGAGGCAGCTGAGGCACGTGGTCCAGTCATGGCCCAGTCATGCTGTGTTTTTCACCGGTTGCACTGGGAAGCCGTACGGACTTTGTCCAAGAAGAACTGGAAAAGGGACCTGATCATCAAGACATTGAGCCCGGTGGGAGACTTGAAAAACTACCTCCATTTGGAGACTCGCTTGAAAGGATACTTTGATTCAGTTGGCAGTCAGTTACCTGAAAAATCTATGTGAAACATTGTTTTGCATCTCATCGGATAACCAACGTCATACTCTGTAAGCTTAACGTGGGTCGGCTTGATGCTTCAGCTCTTCCCTTCCCAGTGATGGTCAAACCAAGAGACTCGCGATCATCAGCATAGTTGGCAAACTTCGCTGCATTCCGGATAGCTGAGAAAATGTTGTCGTATTCCTGTCGCGGTTGTCCAACAAGAATTCTGCAATCAATAGTAGCCTTGGAAACTCCTGCTGATTTGCATAACTTCAAGCTGTGACAAACAGCTGACCTGGAACTCTCAACCTGACGTCTCCAGCCTCTCGTGCGAAGAGATCTGGGATGTTGCCGCTCGCAAGAAAATCCTGAGGACAGAAACCACGGAAACCTTCAAAACCAACGACCAACATCAACCAACAGCTACAAAGCCTCCCATCCTCAGACCAAGATAATGTTTCATTGGCTTCTAAGATCTTCTAAGCACCGGCACCACAGGTTGAGAGCCTCTCACTGCAACCAAGTCACGTTGATGAACACCAGGAAGCGTTCATCTGTGATCTGGCTATCCGTCAGCAAGAAAGCCTGGTGCCACACATGTGCAAACGAGGCGAATTGCACATTTGGTCTCGTCTCAACTGTAGATATTTCTGTTTTTGGACTCTTCGACTTGAAATCCAACTTGGATAATTCGACCTTTGCAAGCTGCTGGAGTCTGCTGGGCCCCAGCCTGTCACAATGCTGGCTTCACCGCCGCCTTCTTGTAGAACTCCTGTGGCACAGCTGGGACATGGACACTCCGACCATCCCTAGGAGCCGCCAGCTGCACGGCTGCACTGGCTGCACCTGCAGATCGAACTTGAGCTCGTTCAGGCCATAGGTGTGGTTCACCAGGATGGTCTGCACTTCCTGGGCCAACAACGCAAGGGAAAAGGTGCATTCTGCCGGTGCTGCTTGATGATGATGATGATGATGATGATGATGATGATGATGATGATGACGATGATGATGATGAAAGTCCCCCCACAAGTTCCAAGTAGAATCGCAGCCCACAGCAGTTCACTTCAGCCAGCGCGCCTGCTGGTTGATGAAGCTGGAGAGCCGGGCCAAGGACTGCTTGCCGGAGCCACCCACGCCCACTAGGAGCGCCGAGCCACACGGGTTGGCGGTGATTCGACAAATGCCTCGGTGCGCAGGATGTCCTCAAGCAACCAATGGAAGTCTTAGGATTTGTAGATTTGGATGATGGCTTACATGAATTTGTTTTAAGTTGGATGATTTGTGTTACAGTAGGTGAATTTGTGAATCAGGCTATATGAAATCATCCATGATGGATTTGTCACTATTTGTTGATCTATTTGATGTAGAATCTACACCAAAGATTATTGTAATCACCAGAAGATCCGCATCGTTGCCGTTGAGGACCCCACGACACACGTGCAGGACTGCATCATCGAAGAGCACCAGATTCATCGTAGCATGCTCGTTGTTGTAAGCAGCCAATCGCGCCTCAGCCCGGGAGTTCCTCAACTTTTGGAATATCTGATAGGATTATCAGACGGGAGATGTTCAAATAGTACGTACCACTGATGGATTCTCTTGTTTTGTTTTATTCTCCTTATTGATGCTATCTAGACAGGAGAAGTGAGACCATCAAACAACTTTCAAGAGTTGTGAACAACATGAAGCACAAAACCTGCAGGCCACTGACCGTGCCTCAACTACATCTCGAATCTGCTGCATGTCGCGCGCAGGCACATAGAATGGCTCGCCGGATGCCTGGCTGTGATTTGCTGTGGTGATTCTGAGCTAGATCTGCCATCATCCATCATGTGTTGTCATGAATTCAAACGCTGCTAAAATGATGGTTCATGATGGCCAATGCTCACTTAGAGGTTAGTGATGGCTAGCTGGCTGGCAAGCCATGGAGGGTCAATAGTGGCTCATGATACCTAATCAAAACTAGTCGCAAACGATGGAGACCGATGGTTCATGACGGCAAGTTCCGAATCAAAAACAAAAACAAAAACATCATGAAGCCTCATTGTTTCATCATAACTTCCATCTAAACCATACTAAACCACACTTAACCATCCTGAACCCCCAAGGTTTCATCATTTCCGTCAAGATCCACAGGTGAGATCCCCAACGGGTGAGCCCCAGCTGCCCCTTGTGCCTCGGAGATGAAGGACGTGCAGCAGAGCGGCTGAGCGAAGAGTTCCTCTTTGTTGGAGGCCGCGCCCACACCCACGAAGGAACGACTCACCGCCTGGGGATGGGTGGGTGGTGATGGTTGGGGATGAACCTTGGGACCAGAGGGGAAGGGTTGGTGGTTGTGGTTGGTGGTGGTTGTGGTTGGTTGTGGTTGGTTGTGGTTGGTTGTGGGTTGGCTCCCAAGCACTCAGATTGAACGGAAGGAAACAAAGAAGCCAAGTTTGACCAAAGTTTGATGGGTTGATTGGTTGCTTCATTGGTCACTGGGTTCTCAAAGAGCCAGGTTTGACCAATAAATCAACAGTCAACCAGCCAATCACGCGTAGCCAAGAGAGAACAAATATCAGGCAAAGCAAACCAAACAAACATAAATCAATTCCGGAAGCAATCTTCAGCAACGATCAACCCAAACAACAAAGAAACTACTAGCAAATATGTGTGCGGCAATGATCCCAGGCTCTGAAAAATCACAAGCCCAGAATCCTTGATCTCTTCACGAATGATATGTGCAATTTTATTTGACACTGGCTTTGGAAGCTGCTCGTGGTTGTGCCTTCTCAATCATCGTTTGAAGCTCCTGTAGGCAAGCCGCAGGGTTTGCAAAAATTTTGGAGCACGGACCCACGTCTTGTCACCAACTCGTGTGAAAATGGATCCGCTGAAAAAATGTTGTACATTTACCATAATTGACCTGTCTCCTTTCTTTCATGTCTCCCAATCCATGTCTCGAATCTACCTGACCAACAAATCATTAATGAGAAATCTTCAATCAATTTTCCAACCTCTTTCTTCCCAGGAGTTTGCAACCTCTTTCTTCCCACCATCAACAAATCTTCATCCAACTTCTTCCACATGTGGATGTCATGATATACCAACCTCTACACGTGGATACAGTGATATACAGTCCACAAATCACCAAGCTCCATTCATCGACTTCGCCGACCTTGGAGTCTGACTCCATCACCAGGCGATCCGAAAAAACTCGATAGCACTCGTGCAGCCACACCTCAGAGGTTTGTCTTAGATGATAATATAAAGATGTGAAAAAACATGATTCAGAACATTCACATTCAATGCTTCAATTGATCTATTTTCATCGCTTATCAGTTTTCACTTTCAATCATGAGATTTATCATTTCGGGTCTTCATGAATCTTTGATTAATCGAAACTGATTTCACTTTGAGAAGTGAAAAGTCTTGAAAACTCAAAGAACTGCTCCAGTTCGAAAAGTTGACGAAAGCTCAGGGCTGTGTGGGGCTCATGCCCCTTGAGGCCCCAGGCCCTTAGGAATCGTGTGGGCCCTGCAGCATCCCGGAAGACCGCGCCATCGGTGCTTAAGAGCCCCTGGAAGATGTTGGAAATGTCCTGGACAGCAGTGACAGAATAGGGGTGACCCTCAAATCATCTAGTACTAAGTATTTTCAATCATTTTAGATTGATCATCCATCACTCTATACCAACTATTTCAGGGATTCTAGCGTTATGCAAATGATGGTTTCTGAAAGCATCCAATACTATTTTTTGATAAGAAACCATCCATTGTTGGGGTTCCCTGATTTTGGGAAACATCCCTGTCAATGATATGTCAATGATACGTCAGTGATTCACTGATCCTCCTGTTCTGCACATTCTGATCATTCGGATGATTGTCGATACATATAAGACGCATTGTGGTGATGCCACTTTGATTTTCAACATCTGCCACAAGCTGCAGTGGCAACAAGCTGCTATGTTTGCAGCCATGGTTTGATCAAATCCAAATCTAGCGGCTCCATCTTATCACATCCAAATCTCTCAGTTTCAGCAGTTTGACACGGTGATGCCTTCAAGTTGAACTGGTAATGGAACTTCTCCGCCGACGGCAGAAATGCAGGCGAGTTTTGGATGAAGGACAAGACCTACAGAAGCTCCAGATTCATGACATGGAACTCCCAAGAGGCTGTTGATAGTTCACTTAGCTGGTCTTATTTGAAAGCTTTTTCAGTCTTTAAGTTTAAAACGACAGAGAAGAACAACTGGTTCACTGCACTGTTTGTTTATACACACTTCACTGTTTTGAGGTAAAATCCCTCAGGCTGTGGATCTTTCACCTCCCCCCCTTGGGAGGGCCGACCTCCGCGGTCGCTTGCACGATGGGTTCGCAGCAGCGTTGCGTCTGTTGCCCGAAGCCCTGGGACGGGTCCGACGGTGGGAGGTCCCAACAGCAGTAGGTCATGGGAGGTCACCCGTGGATCCAGCCTGCAAATGTCGACCAAGGATCTTGGTGTAGATACCTGGTGTCAGGTCAAGCTGAGAGACCAGTGGAGGAGCCCCACTCTTGATCGCTGGTCAGCGCCATGATTCTGATGTTGGATTTGAGTCAGGTTTCTGCCAAAAAATTGGTCCAAGTCGGTGGAAAATGTTGAAACCCTGAAATCATGAGCAATGCTTGGGCTTCGTCCTGTTGATAGGCTTGTCAACAGTATTTCATGGTTTTTGATTTGGCACTGAAATCCAACTACTTCATCTTCTCTCCATCAGAAAATGCCATGATCATCCTCAAAGTGGTAGCGACGCTGCTTCCAGTGCCAGATTGAAGCCCTGCCCCCGCTGTGGTGACCAAGCTGATCATGGTCCACTAAAGTCGCCGTGATTCATCAGAACGAATCAGTCACCATGACCAGATTTAGGTGAACCATTCACCACTCTTCAACATGATTACCCCTCAACTTTAATCATCATCTGAACTTCAGTGGCCAACATAAACAATCATAAACAATTCATTCATCACTCTCATTGGCCATTACGAACCTGGTGCCCAACCATGGTCCACCATCATTCTAACCATCATTTCAACCATCATTAAACAAGCAATTTGCTCAGCTTACCTGGCACCCAACTGGATATGCCACCCCTCGGATTGATCCCATCAGTCACCATGCAGCGCCACGGCCGTGGCGGAGTAGGTGGTGGCCACCGTGAAACGCCGCTGCAGCCGTCCGTTGATCATGAAGCTCCCCGCCTCACAGGTGACGGGAAACCACCGGGGGAAACCACGTGGTTTCACGCCATGAAGGAACAGCCTGGAACCACCCTGGTTGGTTGTGGTGGAAAGTGATATGATAGTGATATGTTTGTGGAAAGTGTCCAGTCTTGTGATTGCAGATGTAGAAGATTTGTGGCTGACAGTCCCTGTGATTGTTGTCATATCAACGATTTAGACTGGGTTTTGCCGGCGGTTAATGTTGGCAACAGGGCCACAGGCACTTGGTTCGTGGGGCCATTTTGGAGCTCCCACAGGTTCCCCTGAGTTTGCTCCAGGTCCTACGACGGTGCGACGGCCTTGGGGTTCATGCACGCAGCAAAGAGCAGATCCACGATGTTCTTCTTCTCGTCCAAACGCTCTCGGTCATAGACTTGGCCATAGGACAAGACCTGCTGAGCAGATTATCGTCAGCATCCGTTGCTGGTTCCCATCCCTAAAGAAACTGGTGAACCACCATAACTTAGATGACTTTCTTATCCGCACAAATCACATGCTTCATCAGTTTCAAATCATGCTACGCGGTGAAGTTAAGTTGCTCCATGTTGCAGCTCAGCTTTCCATGCTCCCCTTGTTGCTTCGTATGCTTAGCAGCTGAATGGAGGCCTGGGTCAGGAGCATGATGGCGCCCTGGGTGTCGTAGTCATCGACCTAAGGAGCTGTCAAGGCAAACGCCGGGAATCATTGGAACAGCTGATCATCTGCTATCTTTTCCCATGATTTGCTACAAACTAAGGATGAGTAACGATGACTGACCATCAACAAACATCATCTAAAGAGGTTAACCACAATTAGCCATCATTATCCCCATCAGTTACCATTTTTTTCGTAGCCATCACTGGTCATCATCGACCATCATTTGTTGGGTCGTGAGTGGCAGTTGGGATCCTTCTCGCGATCACTGATCAGGAACCGCTACACCAAATCGTAAACACCGCAGTTCAAACCATGGCTCAAATCAGAGCCAAGACTCGACGAGACACGAGACCATAATGATGTACCCTTTGACCAGTACCATCATTGACCAATGTCAACCACCATCAGCCTTGAATTGATCAAAATCAGATATGACCAATACATGACTATCATGAATCATTATGTGCACGATTGTACAC
This sequence comes from Symbiodinium kawagutii, assembly GCA_009767595.1. NCBI lineage: Eukaryota > Dinophyceae > Suessiales > Symbiodiniaceae > Symbiodinium > Symbiodinium kawagutii. Next base: position 91,572 of record VSDK01021672.1, read on the forward strand.
CCTATCCTGAAGCAATAATAACCGACACGATCAAAAATCAGAACTGAAAAAACTGTCATGTTCCACCAGTTCAACCTCCAATTTCTCTCAGTTCCAGACGTAAGGCATGTTCAGATCGTCCACGAAGAGCACACAGCGTTTGTGCCCCGGAGGGCCATAGGTGTGGCCACTGCGCCTGGGCAACGCCGTGGCCATGGGGAACCTCCCATCCTCCACCACGGTTAGGCCCACCATCCTATTGGGCATCCCAAGCTGGTCACAGCAAACCCAGCAGCCACCAACTGTGCCAAGGCGCTTCTCCAAACATCCCACGATGATGTTCTGCAAGGCGCCGGAGGTCGTGTAGCCTTGGGGATGGCAGGGGAGGATTCTGAGTAGCTGAGATGAGCATGGATCTGTAGATGTACAGCATCAACTCATACTCTCGATCTACAGCACCACTTCATGCTCTGTCTTTGACATGTGGTTTTTTGATGTTGAATCCCCAAGGATTGCAGCTGACCATTGGAAGCACCTTGGGAACCTTGAGAGTCGCTGCCAGAGTTTGCGATCCAAAGCACTGTTCAAGTTGATGGAAGCGCTGTTCATGGCGTTTGCATCACTCTTCACTTTGACCTGCACCGGAAGTTGGTTGCGCTCGACCTTTGCGGTCATGTCATATCCCATTTTTGGTGACAACCATGCAGGAAAGTTGGGAGAAAAACCTCTCAGCAACTCCACTCAGCAAGCCAACGATTTCACCAACGAATTCGCTCGAACCTCTGCCAAATAGTCCTTCACAATGGTCGTCTTTGCTGTTCCTGCGGCCCAGGGAGGCCGACGGGTGTGTGGGGAAACTGTCCTGGGATCTGCGAGGCATTTCTGGACCAAATGGTTGCTTCAAATACCTCCAAAATGGTTCATAAATGACTATTAATGGATGATTGGGGGGTACCCCTATCTTGAGAAGCCACCAGAATATGATTGAACAATTGTAGGAATGCATACCAAACGCGCTGCGTGCAAACCTTTACAAGTCAGTTCAATCATTGGAATCTCACTTGGAGCGATACATAGATTGACACTGTGACACCCATGAATTGCCAGCTCGCATTCTACAAAAAGTATAGTCATTAGCCAGGCATGTGGCAAGCCACTTTGTCTGCACAGCCCAGAGTTCATGTTTTGAATGCCCAACAGCTTGCAATCAGTCCATGAAGACCCATGAGCACCCGACAACCTTGCAACACAGGAACCAGCTTCTAGGGCCCAGCCATCTCCTGCGACACCTACGAACAACAGAGGCTTCTGCCGTTTCACATGAAGGTCGAGCAAGTGCCTCAGGGCTGGTGACGAGCATCATGATCGCTGGGTGCTGATCATTTTTCCATCAAGAATCATGAGCCAACTTGGGTCTCTTTCATAGCCGCCAACAACGACCTTTTGGCAACGCAACGAAGAGGTACCAACAGTGTTTACCAACCAAGACGTTGCCTCGCACCTGACCTGGACCCATGATTTGAATCAGCAGGTGCACTAGGCCACATGTCACTTGATCCGAGATGCTTCATCCTTTCAAGCTCAACGTTGCTGATGACGATGTTTTGGTACAGGACTTCGGTGACGGGTTCGTATGGCCTCAGATTCCATCAGTGTGATCGGATCTCCATCGCTACTAATCTCCGGAATCAGCCAAGATGCTTGACCCATTTCTCCCAATGAACCCATTCCTGGCGAAGCAAAGAATGAGTAAAAACATGTGAATCAGCATGTGATTCAACCACCGTGAAGACTCCAAACATCACAAACAACGCAAGGAACTGCTCAACCTAAATATAGGTGTTTCTCAAAATCGGTAACCCCAAAACTGATTAGGTTCATCATTGCAAACGACAAATGACATCCATGACAAGTGCAGGTTCCCCCACTTGAGAAACCACCACCGGCTTTCCAAGCGACCCAGCGGCGGAAGTGACCTGTGCCCTGCCCTGCCTTGGTCGCGACCTCGAAATGATAATCGAAGCACTCCCCCGTCTCCGGCAGCTTCACCCCGCGGGCCATGGACCTGGACACTTGGAAACATCGGGGCTTTGGGAAGCTTCCCGTTACCAATCCTAGTGGTTAGGAATGGTTAAGTAAATGGTTCATAATGGTTAATTTAATGGTTAAGAATGGGTCAAAAATAATGGTTCATAATGGTTGACTTCATAGTTAAGAATTGGTTGATAAGAGTCAAAAATAGTTTTTAATTGTGGGTATGATGGAATAAATCATGGTTAATCATGGTTAAAAGTACGGAATCCAAAAGGAATCTTCATCCTCAGGCCTCAAGAAGGTACTGAAGGCCTTGCGGTGGTTCACGATTTTGTCCTTAGATGCCATGGAAGATGACGAATGGAGCAGGTCCTCCAACCACAAGAGATGCGGATGGAAACTTCATGGTTGGATGGTCAGACTTGAAACTCCTCAGCCCAGCATCATCCGCCACAGCTGTGCCCAATGTCCAGATCAAGGCGAAGGTGAAGAAGGATTCGTAGACCAATTTCTGGTCCTGTCATTCGGCAAGAAGAACAGCTCATGCTACACAGGAACCCACTAGAAAAGTAAGCCCCATGATGTTCTTCCGGGTAAGACTGGAATGGAAGTCACAGCTGGTCAAGTTGCCTTGTTGTGTGCCATCTAAGTAAACCATCAGAGCTACTCTTGTCTGCTGTCCTCCGTGGGCAAATTCCGGAGGTGGTCCAGGTTGGTCTGCACTGATTTACTTCCACCTTCTTCTCTTCCACCTGTGCAGTTTCAACCCACGTCGGCGTCTGATGAAGATCTCTGATGAAGATATCTCAGGTGATGATCTGATGATGATCTGATGATGTTGACAATGAAAATCTCAGTCATCACGAGGTCAAACTGACAGCGATGAGTTCGACGCCACATTCACAAGGCAGGACGCTACACCCAAGTCCACCGATGAGCTGGCCTCCGGCTTCCATCATCACCAATGCATCCAGCAAGCAGGTCACGGTCTGCACCTCAGATCATGGCGGTCTTCTGGACTCCAAACTGGATATCACTTTGATATCCATTAGTTGAATGCCACTTGACTATCATTGATTAAATGATTAAACATCATTATATCAGTCATCAATAATCATCATTCACCACTCATCCACCCATCAGCAACCACTGTATCCTTGGAAGCTGACTCTACCCTCAGTATGAAGATGCACAAAGTCCGAGGCACAAAGCCAATGTCCAAAATGGGACATGTGAAGGCGAAGTTCTTTCGCAGCTGCTCGATGTTGCCCTGAGGACAAAGTGGATGACCAAGGGGAGATGGGTAAGGGGGTACCCTGGGAGATAGCCAAGGGGATAACCCCGGCATTAACCAAGTGGATAAGTCAAGGGGCAACCCCGAGGTGACAGGCAAGGGGATAACGCGAAACAGGAATTCCTATATTAAATCTTTGCACTCTTCGTGGAATTCCGTTGTCGAGTCTGAGTCCGTAGATCGCCCATCGCAACGGTGCCTCAAACTGGTGAGTGAAGAGCATGTAGAAAGTGGACTGCGCAACCGGATCCATCTGTTCCTGAGTTGAGAGGTTCTTCGACATATAGCTGAGCCTCGAAAATCCCACCTGTGCTTGACCCATGGTCCAGAGGTTGTGGTTGTGACATGTGTTGATTTTTCGGACAAATCTTTCCAAAACAACACGATGCCTCAGCGCAGCCAAGCGTCTCGCCAGCTTTCCACGAAGGGTTTCCAACCGACATCTGTCCTCAGCACATCGAATCAAAAATGCCGGCAAGCACAATGTGCTTGGCACCGGTCATGTCATCAAGGGATGTGCTAAGCTGGTCATGTCATAGTCAAGATGCTGACCCCCTTGGCAGCCCTGGCTTAGCTGATCCCCAAATCAACCGATGCCAAGGCGCTCGTTGATGTAGAGCACACCACCGCGGGACACCGTGGCGGGACTTGCATGCTTCATATCCTGGACCCCATGAGCAACCGATGAATGTCTACCATCTAAGCTGATCTACGTTGGATTTGATGATTCTTATTGATTTATCTGATCTATCATCATTCCATATCATTCCTATACATATCGTTGGATCATTCTTGTTGATCTATCTCAGCTATCATCTACACTCATTGCTGACTATCATTCATTTTGTCTGATCTGTCTCTCTGAGCAGAAAAATTGCCAGTGTCCTGAATTTCCAGCAGCATCCTCATGGTAGGAGTGAAGGGAATACGCTCGTTGCTCACCAGGGTCAACACCTTGTTGTCGTCCATGACGGTGTTCATGGACTCAATCCATGTGGCATCTATGTCGCCATCCAACACCACCCACTTGTGCAAGTGAGTGCTCTTGTAGCCGCCAATTTCCTGCACCCAGAAAAATCATGAAAACCGGTCAATGATGACCTGGGGCTCAGAAATTTGAAATTGCTGCTGCCAAACCTGTTTGTCTCCTGCACTGTCCATCTCTGGTCATTCTAGTTTCATTTGGTGACTGTCTCAGGGCGTATGAAAGAGACTGTGCAGATCTTTCGCACCCATCGTGCCTTGCTCATGTTCCGCATGATCACCGAGATGGCACCATCTTTCCATTCGCCCTGAGCAAGCTGAACCCCTGAAACCACTAGGGAAACGGCCCAGTCGGTTGGCCATGGCCACAGCATGCCAGGGGAAAAATGGGGAAAGTGACCCAGGGAATGTACCGATCTCGTTCCAACTGTAAGCGCCTTGAAGTTGATCCCATAGAGTTCATCGGCAGTGATGGCCTTGGGATTCACCTGTTCCCATCGACAGTCCTGACCAAGGGATGAATGGATGAAAGGGAGGAGAGGGATGAAAGAAAGATGATGAAAATTGATGAAAGATGATGTAAGGATGTACGAAAGTTTGATAAAAGGATGTAAGAATTGAAAAGGTAAGGAGGGGGTCAGAATTGGAATGAAGTTTTCAAGTTTCCTTGGCATGGATGAAAGGGCAAGTTCACTTGGCTCAAGAAATTGCAACCATTAGATTGGCTCAATCGACGCTCTCATGGAACACATCCAGCACTGAGCTGTCCGTCTCCGGTGGTCCCTGGTGGTTTCCTGGTGGTTCCCCTGTTGGTTCCCCGGCTCCTCTCCGATGGCAATCAGTGACATCTCCAGAGATCGCCAGATTTCCGTCTTCCCAGCCCCCGTGGGACCAATGATGAAGCAGCAATGCCTCACCTCCAAAAACCAAAGGATTGACCCATCAAGGTTCACTTGTCAGTGAGTTAACCCTCTCAAATTCCATAGCGAACTGATGGTTCAATGACTATCAATGGATCTTGCAGCTCTATAATATGTGATTTCGTACCAACAATACCCATGATGAATTATGTGCTTATTATTGATGGTTACGCTGAATCATATAGCCTATTTCTGCACCCTTGGTTGGCTCATCAAGACTCAGCTGCGTTCCAACTTGACTCGCAACTGCCTTCAGAATGTCCAAAAAGTCCACCACTTTGTCAACGAAGCCTCCAGTGCTGAGCTGAGCAAAGGTTGAATTTGTTTTCAGCATTGTTTCTGTTTTTGATTTCAAGATGCTAGTAGATCTATTAAGAAGTCTCTTTCTGAAAATCTATGATATGTCTACTATGTCTACTATGAATTGTGATCATCGGCAGCTAGGGAATTGGCTTTTCAGTTCCCCCCACCTCCATCAGCTTGCAAACCGCGAGCCCTCACGGTGTCTTCGCAGACTTTCCGGAACTTCACATCCACAAAGGGGGTGGGTGAGACACCTGGCCAATTGACCACCCACAGCATGGCATGTCGTTGATCCATGCGACACGCAGGACATCGCTCTGCAGCCACCAGCGTTGGACTGCCCTTTTTGCGCCGCTCGCGGCAGGGCAGTACCGCAGCACTGCAAAGGGATTGAGGCAGCACCCTTTGGGTGGCCTTGTTGTGGTTTAGTGAGGCGAAGAGCTCAGAATCCCAAAGATCCAGCGGTCAACGCCTTACCTTACAACTGGGATTCTCAGTCCCAGGTCGGCTACAGTGCTTAAAAGTGGCATTTGCGCGCGCCCCTCACGATCTTGCGGTGCATGGCATAGCCCAAGAGCGTTTCGTTGAAGGCATCGATCTTCTCAGTGAAGTACACGTCCTCACCGCAACAAAGCACTGAAATCGTCTACGCTCGAAAGAAATGAAGATTGAAGCATCTCTGGGAAGTTCAAAGATCTGTCCATCTCCATTCCCATCTATCAATCCCTTAGGATCCATGGATGCCTAAGATGTCCACAACATCAACCAACTCATGTCGGACATCCACTTAGGCGCCGGTAGTCCTTGACGTTGACCCCATCCGTCTCCAGCAACCAGTTGCCACCCGCAGATTTGTTGCCGGTGAGGTCTGTGGACGCTGCCAAGTTGAGGCCACTTTCGCTTTCCAACTCCTTGAAGACCTCAGCTGGTGCCTGCTGTGGTGCCCTGGTAACGTCCTGTCTTGGCGTCCAGAAAGCTGCAGGAAGAATGGATGGCTCACACTTTGGCAGGACATGATGATATCCGAAAGAAATCCAAAGTGGTTGCGTTCGGAGTGGAAGTGCAAAAATGCCAGGTGAGGAAACAGTTGTTTGTCAAAATCATTCAAAATCTAAGAGTCGCAATATCATGGAAGATTTTCAGTATGCAATATTGCAAAATCATGAATTGCCCATGGAAGATATATCAAAAAGATGTTCGTTCTTATGCAAGGCATGCCCCTCTCTCAGTTTCTACGTTGACCCCGTCCCACCATGGACGCCATGCCACCTGCATGCCCTTCTCGCCCGCCACCAACTCGCAGGCCAAGATATCCACTCGAGCATCCGCTGCCAAGTAGGGCTTCAAGGCAGCCAGGAATTTCAAGTTGGCTTCCTGTGCGAAAAGAGGCAGTTGAGTTAGAGCACCAACCAGGCTCCTTTTGTGCGAAAAAGAGGCAGTCAGAGTGCCAACCAAAAGAGCTCGTAACACCGGAACCAAAAAATATTTGAAGAGAATTCCAAAGAAATTCCAAACAAGTTCCACCAACTCGCCAAGGACGCACGACTCATGTTGCTTAACGGTTTCTTGGGTCAGCCTTGTGCTCGCCCGTCATCTCCGTTCCGTGGAACATCCATCCGAAATGCGACAAGGCGCCCTCTGGGATCTCCGCTCCCTGACGCCATGTTGAGCCAACCAAACCCTGGACCCTGACACCCCCTGGGGGCCCCCTGAGCGATGAATTTCGCCTTGGGTCCCTCAGTTTGAAAGGACCCCTGAAAGCCATCTTGGCACTGCAAGGCTTAGGAAACCAAGATCTTGTTGGTTGTTGGTCAGCCCGAAATTATGGATGGGACTATGTTGTGGGTTGGCTATTGCAGTGCTAGCTATCTAGCTGTATTTTGCTGGTTGATCTTGGTTGTATCTCCCTGCATCTCCCCCGTTGTTGCTTGGTCACAGTACACATCACCCATCATCAACATCTAATTATCAACAACATCTACTCATCAACAACATCTACTTATCAACAACATCTACATATCAACAGTCTCATCATTGATATCATCCAAGTCTTGGGCTATCTCCCCATTGGCACACTGATGTGCACTGCTCATCATCTCCTCAGTGAGCCTTCAGGGCGGCGACCACGTCATCCGACAGGGTGTGCTGCTCCTTGGCATCGTAGTACAGGGCGATCACGTCCTGGGATGGGGACCGCCCCTGGTGGATGCTGGTCACATCAACTGCGATTTTTTAAGCGAAAAGATCTCTCACCCAAACTTGGTCAAATCCTATGGTCACATTTATCTCCAACAAATGCTTCAAGCAGGCACCCCTCCGCCATCTGTCCCCTGTCCCAATCTGTCCCTCCTCCTTGACGGATGTCGCAGCAACTGGCCAGGACAAAATGCCATCACTGATGAAGAGCACCTTCACAGCGATCCAGACTTTTTCTGGATGAAAATCCGGGGTTTCATGATGTTTCTCTCCCAGTTGGATGAATCGGTTCTGGGAGATCCATCGTAAATAACCAGCGTTGAATAACCAAACTGGTGGCTTAAATGGCAGATTTACGGCTATTCATGGCCAAAGTGAAGGTTTATTCATTGCTCACATGCCAGATTTTGGGATGTCCCATGACACGACTGGACATCTGCCAAGGCCACCGTCTTCTCGGGCTTCTCCGTGGAGTACTTGCGCTCTTTCAGCTTGGGCTTGAGCTCAGCAGAGGCTTTCTTCCACTCGCGTTCCTTCAAGATCTGTTCCAAGGTTTCCTAAGAGATGCAATTTTTAAGGAGATCAGTGAAACAAAGAGATCTCTGTGGCATTGTCATGAAAGGTTGCAATTTAAGACGAAACCTGTAGATGTCTTCTTTAGCAATTCGTCATTCTTCAAAAACATCAAAAACACCCACTTGAGGTGACACAGATCTCACAACTTGACAGCCCATGACCCAAATGGACATCCATCCCTGGGCACGGGATCCATGACCATCCTATGGGATCCATCCCTGGGCACCCCATGACCCATGGCATCCACCGCTTGACCCTTCGTCCAAGCATCGTTGGTGGCCTCCTTCACCGCTTGGTCCACGCGCGCCTTCTCTGCCTCCGTGAGATCCGGCACCGAGACCTCTGCGGGCTCCGCCAGGTCCTTCTCGGCAGAGGCTCCACTGCCCATGGCGCAAGGGGCGCTGAGGCCACGCAACGACACAGGGGCCCGGCGCAACGCGATGAGGGGGCTGAATGCTGCGGAGCACAAAAATATGCTGAGACTGCCACTGCTTTGATCAAGTTGGTTCGGAAAATGGTTTGGGTTGTTGTTTCTATGCTAATGTGGGGTGATGTCAAATGAAGAAATGGTTCTTCTTTTGGGATGCAAATAGTTGTTAATGAAGGAATGGTCATTCTCATGGCTGTCAATCATCTTGGCTGATTAGTGTCGATGAATGTTAAAGATCTGCAGTTTAGATCACTGGTGCTGAGCACAAATGCTGCCCTCAGCAGTTCCACATTCCCTTGCGCCTGGAAAGAGATCTTTGATCAAACGCGAGAAAATTGGAAAATCCTGGTTCAGCATTTCGAACACGGGACAGATCTCCAACTTGTGACACATGTGTCATGTCTGAACCTTTGCTCAAACCTTAAAACGATGCAAATACTTCACCCAAGAGGTGAAATACAGCGAGCACCGTGAAACCATGACACAGTGCAAGATGATGGTGGTTGCCACCGAAGTGAGATCCTCAATCTGTCCTGCGTGGTGATCTTGGGCAAGTTGAAATCGCGAAGGGCCCGGCACAGCACAATGTTCTCATCGGTGTCTCGCTCTTTGTTCTTCAACGACCCAGCCTGGCAAAAGAACGGATGATTGGCAGATTCAATTGATATCCATTGATATCCAATGATATCCAATGATCATGTTTTCCAATGATCATGTTTCAAAAAATATATATCACATACAATCATTGAACGATGATCAAATCCAAGACCCCATATATGTCACCAGCAGTACGGATCCACACATCCTGCACCCTCCTGGCATCCCCTGCGTCCCATGCCATGGGGTCCGGCCCTGCCCCTCCTGCCGCAGCAACGACTTGACGGCTCGCAGGCCCCAGTCGTAGTGCATCTGCTTGCTCAACAGTTCCTGGATCACAGCATGGCACATGGCACCAGTGATCCACAGCTGGTGCTTGCAATAATCCCTTCCCCCCTATTGCCAAAACTCCCCCTAAGTAATCAAAATAGGCGTGGAAGGGATTGTTCAGCATGTGACTGTTGGTTGTTTACTGCTTGTTTCAGGTTCAGCTGTTGAATCTCGACTTCATGGCTTCCAAGGAGCCTTGGACAAGGAGTAGAGCGTGACCTGGTTCCAAGGGCTGATCAGCGGCTGATCAGCGGCTGAGCTGTGGGAAGTTGCTGCGACCTCCATGGCAAGCCATTCATCGTCAGCTGAGGGCTGGACGAACTTGTGGGCCAACAGCCGAGCGATCATGAAACCTTCCGACATCAACATGTTTTCGCCTCAGCAAGTTGCGCTTCTGCCACGAATGCCCTCCTCACACTGAAGGACACGGCAAACGTGTGAAATTTGATCAAAACTCGGGCGCCCCAACAAATGAACTTCAGGTTCGGCACGATCATGGCCACCGAGCGAAACAATGCCTGAAGCCAAGAGATAGCTTCATGACCCACTGGTGACCTTGCAAGGACAGCTTCACCCCAAACGGTGCTGCAACGACTTCGCTGTCCTTCAAGTTTTCAGGCAGCTCGGTTCGCCCAGCATAGCCGGGATTCCTGGGCAGCAGATTTGAGACACATCACAAACATCGCCTATTTTTTCTGCAGAAGTCCCTGTGGGCAGAACTAAGATGGTCCAGATTGCAAAGAGAAAAAACACACGTCCATGACCCTTGCCCTGTGATGATCAACCAGCATGTTCTACCGTGGTTCTCAGTACTGGCCATCAACAACGCCACTTTACCTCAACCACCGGAGCATGCCGTAGCCACCACCGCCGGCACCGTCCCATCCCTCCACCCTGCGGCGTCTTCGCCATGTCACATGGTGATGAACGCCCCGCAAGTCTTCACCAGTCGGAGCTCCTATGGCCACGAGATGCCACGAGCTTGGAGTTCTGGTCACCATTGGCGAATGGTTCGTTTGATGATCTTTGGATGAACAAATCTGACAATTGATGGCAGGGAATAGTTTCCATGAATCAAATTATGAGGGGGATGATGGTCAATAATGATGGTGATGCCGTAATAGCTAAAAGGGCCAATAAATAAAAGTGTTTTCATGATGGTGATGCCACCTTCGCTTGGAAACATGCCTTCGCTTGAGTGGAAGATTGCTGTCATGCGCCGGCTGACGTGCCAGTGCTCCTCATCCACGAAGAGAAAGGTCTTACTGTTGCTTCGAATTGCATCCAACACGGACTTGTACTGAGTGCTCACCACGGATAGGACCTGCCAGCAATTTCCATACCTGCTTGGAACTACTGGGATTTCCTATCAATGATGAATAATATTCTTAAGGAATAAGAAGCAACAAGAGCAACAACTTCGAATGGTTTGATTGACTACATTATTGGTTGGATTGGTCAGAAAACATCACATGACATGTTCGATACTGATCGTCCCAACAATCTATCTGATGCAATCACCATCAACTAACAAGCCCAGGGATTACATACCCAACAATGATGTGGAACTGATGGGCAAAAGCAGCCCACTCTTCTTTCAACTGACCCAACTTTTCAGTGACCTGTTCAGTATCTTCAGGGCAACAGCAACAATCAAAGATCCATATCAACCAGATACCAACCAAACATCAACCAAACAATCAACTCAGTAGTGATGTTTTGGGCGGATAATCCATTCGTGGTGAACGGGTTGATAATCCATGCAAATGCGCTTCAGTGCCTCGATGGAGATGCGGTTGAACTCATCGAAGCAACCCCAGGCACCCACCTGACAACAGCGGCGGGCAGAAACATGGTGACCCAACTTGGAACAGCTTGGAACAGCTTGGAATAGCTGGGAATCTGTTGGGATCTGTTGGATTATTCCATTTCATGCCTGATTCTCCCCCTGCACATCAGGAAAATGTTGGATTACCCCTCTTGATCCCTGGTTCTCGCCATAGGAATCTCCCTGCGATTTCACATCCCCAGGACACCATGGGATGGCACAGCATCAGCACCCGCCATAGTTTGCACCTGGGCCAGTCCCATGAAGATCTGCGCTGTGGTTTGGTAGGTCATCTGATCCGAGCAGTTGAACCTGAGCCCAGTTGCAATGGCAGGGTCACTGGGCCAAGAATCCCATGCTCCCATGCCACCTGCCGCCTGAACTCAGTGAACTCGGTGGTGAATGTTCAATTTCTGGCAATATCTTGGGGATTCAGCAGTGGAAACTATGATTTTGGTGTTTTGCGCAACGAACTAATGCGGAATCTTTGTCAAGAATACAGGCTGGACATCTTAAGTAAGCAAACGAAGACTGAGCTACAAAGGTTTGAGGATCGATATAGAAATGACAGGGGTGGTTTTTGTCAACAACTTATTAAGAACAACAATCCACCAGCTACCCCACGTCCCTCCCCATGTCTAGGGTTCCCAACACCACGATGGGCAGCCCCAGAGCTCTCGACAAATCCTTGGTCGTTTCTGTCTTCCCGGTGCCTGCCGGCCCTGCAGGGGCTCCTGTGGCAGAGCATGAGCAAACATGGTGCCTGGTCCAGCCAGGGGCAAGGGGTAGTTGATGGTAGTTGATTGGTATATGGATGAGTTGGTACTTCCCCTTGCTGAATGCACTTCACACATCCAAATAATGAACATCTCTGTTTTTTGTCATTGATAATCTCTGACAAAGGCGGAACCTCAATGAATATCCATATGTTCATGATACACATTGAAAATTGCAATGGTCAGCCATCACGGTTTTCCACTCTTCAGGTCCTCCAAGGCATAGGTTCAATGCCTGGCGTCACGGTGGGATGTCCATCCTTTCAGCTCCAACCCCTCGATCTTTGAAGCTGCGATGTCTAATCTGTTCCATCACCCGCGCCTGGGTCAGCGTGATGTAACCTCAATGGCGATTTCGCATTCGCACAGGTTCAACACTCCCGACACCAAACAACAAACCTGGACATCTCACGGAAAACTACCATCTCCCATATTGGTCTTGACTGAAGACTACCAAAAATGTTTGCTCAGTGGACCCATTGAGACCATTCAAACTCATCAATGATGCGTCTTTCGCAGGAAACCAACCATCACACCCACCCTTTCTGCCCAGCAACAACGATCTGTGAGCGGTGTAATGACCAGTCTGCCCACGTTGCCGATGTATTCCTAAGCTGACGGAGTTGCTCGGTGTGGAAAGTTGTCAGATCAGCAACCAGCTCAACCGCCAGAGGTGTCATCCCGGGACACCGCTGAGTGCCCGTCATAGGCATAGCAGGTGGCCCAATCGCAGATCTTGATGAGGCAAGTTTTTTGATGCGCTGGAGTGAAGGACACCAAGCTGCTGCCTGAAAACGTGAGACCAACCAAAAAGATCATGCAAATTCCAGTTACATGCTTTTCAAGGCTGTTACATGCTGGTCTATGCTATTAACGCACTTTAACGCCGCTATTGTACCCTGTTATATTGGGCTCAATTAACCCTCCTTTCAAGACAAGTGTGTTTTCATCTTGGGCAGCTCTGGCCTGGTGGATACATGGTCCAGTAGAAACGCAGCTGCGATCCCCACCTGCAACAGCTGTGGAACAGTGGAGAAGCTCAGTGACCAAATCATCAACTCAGTGGGTTGAATTAAGCCCAGTGGCTTGGAAACATCAGTTTCTTTATCACAAATTAAGTACTTAAGCATCATACACTATCATAATTCAGTGATGACTCTTTAGAAAACTGCAGTTCTTGGCGATGCCTTGGAAAGCAGCGATTGCCCAAGGCCAAGAGAGAAACATGGAGAAACACATCCCTGTGGGATTCCCAGCCTGAAGTCGTTGGCTTCATTGACTTTCTGAAGCACAAAGGACTCAATGACATCCCGCGAATGCACGTCGATGGTGATGATGGTAATCACCTGGTGACAGCAATCGCCACTCAGAGGGGGGGATACTGTGGATACCTGGAGACAGGAGATCAACCACAAGCAGAATACAGGTCCTAACCCTTGGGGAAAGATATCTCAAGACAGAAGCAACAACCACAAGTTAACCAAGTAAACCTCAAGGTTGATTCAACCTGGAAGCCAATTCGGAACAGAACGAAGTCTCAGCGTCAGCTAAAAGGCACTGAAAAACTCAGCATCAGGGGCTGAGACTCCTGGGACCCCAAGGGGACCCACGGCCTTGGTTCGAAGCTCTTTGTCGGACTCTCCCTGTACTCGTCGGATCAGTTTGTCGATGCGATCGTCATTGACCTTGAAACGCCCCTGAAAAAAGCAGAAAATTTTGTTCAGATTCACCGTTTTGATGATTTTTAAATGGATCACTCTGTTGGTAATGGATACTTGTTGATGGATTAATGATTGGAATCCTGGAACCCTTACGATTCAATCATGACTACTCACTAGATGATATTATAAGCATTAGTAGCGGAGACTACTGATACTATTACATGTTGATCTTACTTCAGGGTTCATCCACTTCACTGATAATAGTCTACTAGGTGAACCTACAAGGTCCATCAGAACTGACATCAACATATCAACTAAAAGCTCCCTCAAGACCACAGCTCCCAGGTGAAGAACCAGCTGCCTATCTGTTGTAACTGCTGAATGGAATCTACAACATCAAATGCACCCAAGAAAAACTACCCAGAAACCGATCTGTGACTGGTTTGAAGCTCTGCATATTCAGCAAATAGGTTGTATTCAAGAAAAGAATGTTGAATAGGAACAAGCATGAAGAATGCTTCATCACGCTCTACACCCGGTCTATTGAAGCTAAATATACAGTACTCGCATGTATGTATCAGCTTGTTGTCTATACTTTTGCAAGTCCACTTCGCACACACAACTTCGTCTCAAATTCAATTCCAAGCCCCATCCGCAGCTGTTGTTTTGATCTTCGCTCTCAATTGATGAATCAGCCGACCCACCAACCCTCACAGCCCATCACAGCATGGGTTTTTCACGGGTTTGTTGAGGGTCCAACCTTTTTGTAGTCGCGCATGGCGGTTTCACTGCCAGCTTCCATATCTTCAAACGCTCGCGCTGTCTCCTGGAGATGATCAGCTGAAATCATGAGATGTTGGAGCTAGCAAGTTTGATCAGCAAACTCATTGGATGTTCACCAAGGTCTTGCAGACACTCCAAGGCATGAGCACAGGAGCCTCCTGTCTTTGCTGCCAGAGGAGTGGTCTCAGCCATCAGTTCCCAGGAACATCCCACACCTCTCCTCCGTCCAAATGATCTGCGTGGCCAACAGGCTCAACTGGGCGCAGTAGTCGTCCAACCAGGTCTCTCGCGGCCTGGGAGGCTGTGGAGTAGACAGGTGGATAGGTGGTGACACTGCGAGCTGCGCCCGGCCTGTCGCCCACTTCCCAACTCTCAGCAGATGTTCGGGCCTGGCATAGCTCATCGAATCGTACTTGCAACTCTCCCAAATCCACGAAATCATGACACTGGCACTCATCAACCTGATCAGTTCAGGGATAGATTCTATAGACATTTCTAGATGAACATTCAAAACTCAAGATTTCTGGATTTGTTGTTTTCATTGAACATCAGCTTCGGAATCTTGGATTCTAGAATCTATCTGATGAACAACAAATCTATAGATAATCTAGATAATTCATCTCTAATTAATTCGGAATCTTGTTATCATTAATCAATGAACTCCTCCAATCATATGTCACTCTCCCAGGCGAAGCTGCACCATGACCTGCTCAAGGATCTCCCGCAGCGCCAAGCGGACGTGGCTCTCCAGACCCGCCAGGTACTGCTCCACGGGGCCCTGAGGCCAAGCTCATCATCATCAAAACCACTTACAGTAATGATTAATGATATTGATGATGATCATTGTATCAAATGATTAATGACATATGATTTTAATGTGTTGATGATGATGATGATGATGATGATGATGATGATGATGATGATGATGATGATGATGATGATGAGTAAATCCGCACCCTTTAACGCTCATTGTATCCAAACCTCTTCGAATTCTGCCTGTAGGAACCCACTCATTGCCATGATCATCACTAGCACTGTGTCACAAAGGCCTCCAGGACGAAGTTTCCAGGCTCCGCAGGCCAGGAGACGAACTGCCAACGAAGACACGGAAGGTGGAAGGGTGGACGTTGCTTGGAACTGGCAGTAGATCAGTTGAAGGTCCAACACTTTGCAGGTTAGATTCCATGGATTTCCAATTTGCTGAGTATCATCCAACATGAGATTGGCAATCTAAAGGAGTTCTTCATAAGCAAAGCTGAGATGGTATCGGTGGCGGGCCATGTTTAAAGATCAAGAGTGGTTGTGGTACTTGTGGAGGTTGCCACGCTGGGTCAGTTCTAAGACATGCATGGTGCCTTAAGGATTGGAAAATTTGACTAAATGTTCATCTTGGCCTACCGCATGAACTCGCCAAAAGAAGCGACCCACCCATGACCTCTCCGTCTTTGGAGCGGTGGCCGCATGCAATGCGCCCCATCTTTGGATCCAGTGAAAAATCCAAGGTGCCTCAGGATGGAACGGCCAACAATTCATCTTATTGGATGCTTCTTTTGATATCGGGATCGAACTTGATCGAACTGCTTGATACTTCATTCTGACTCGCTTTTCCGGAATTCTTCCCCAGTCGTTGCAGCTGATCTGCTGTTTTTGTTGCACTTCCACCGCAGTTTAGCGTAGCCAGCCTTAACAATGGGACCTCCACCAGCACCTCAAGGTCAAGGCTTTCACCGGATGCCCAACCCTGTCTTGGGATTCCAGGCGGATGCCATCGAAGACGTCACCCAAGTATTCCGCCACCTGGAACAGGTCACCCAGCCATGTGACTCTAGGTGCCTAGGGGGCTGCAGTGATGCCTAGGTCCCCATCGGTTTGTGTGTCCATATGTGTCTCTGGATGTCGCTGGTGCCTTCAAGGGCTTGTTGCCGTTGGAGAGGATATCCAGCAGAGCCCCATTGGCAACGAAGTAGAAACGAGGGAAAGACTTCTTCTTCTGCTCCAAATAGTCGTTCCTGGGACACTTCTGATTTTGGAACTGGCAACCTGAACTGGCCTCAAGCAATCCCATGTTCTTTGAAAAATCTCCTGAAGCCCATGAATTTTCCAAATCCAAGTTGTGAACAACATCTTCCATGGCTCGCCATATTCAAATTGTCCATCTTCCATCTGTTTCTCTCAGGGCCCGGCAAGGATCGCTCGCAAGTATCCAGGGCATCTGTGATGTCAGCCCTTAGCAGTGATCAAACATCTTGGGCAGCTCAAAGACCCAAGCATCATCACAAGCAGCGGCCGCCTTGTTGCAATTAGCTAACAATTAAACCTCAAAATCATGACAAGTAGATACAACAATCATAACTTGTCACATTGACAGTGGTACGTTGCTGTTGTGACTGGGACTGCCATCCGCACTTTCAAAAGTACTGGGCATTCCCGGCAGCGTCTGCGCCCGACCATCGGCGGTGCAAATGTCGACGATGAGAGACGATCGCGAGGCCTGCCACACGCGATCCACACGTGATCCGCTTGGACTGTGCCACCAACTTGGCAGATTTCTGCGAAACAGACTGGTGGACAACTGCAACCAAATTGAGGTAATTTTTTGGGACCCATTATTGACCGTTTTCGATCATGTCAAACAAAGTCCTGGGATGTACGTTTTGGACATTCCTGGAGTCTTTCTTGGATAAAATCAACCATGCAGGAACACTTTCTTTGGAGTATCTGAAGCCCAGTGTTTCAGTCGAAATGCATCTCACCCAACGGAAACCACCGAAGTCTCAACGCTCCATGGTTGAAAGTGACAAGCACCTGCCTCCATCATCAAATCCTGGAGAATCGCCGGTGCCATTTCAGACTGCGTTTACCCCAAATGTTTAGTTCTGGCTGGATAATCTTGCTCAATAATGCTTCATGGCTGGCTGATGATGGTTACTCAACTGGTTAGTGGATGATGATCAGTGATGATGAATGATAGTTCCAACAACTGGTGACTGGCCCCACAATGATTGCTCTAAAGTAACTCTGCACATCACTGGTAGCTGCCAATTGCCCAGTTGTCGTCCTTCCAGCTGTTGTCCAAGAGTTCGAAGCGCTTGGAATCTTCCGGGAGCTGGGAACGGATGTCATCGCTTTGCATGAAGATGGGCCTGGGGATGGGCGCCGTAGGGATGGGGATGGATGCGACCAAGGCTACTCATGGTTTTGCAGCCAAGATGCTCCAAACGGCACCAGTTGATCTGAAACTTCTGCCAGACCTGCCAGGGTGTTCAGGTGGTTGATGCGTGTTGATCCCATAAATGCATGGTAGAAGGTCCTAGAGAGGTCCAGAAAAACGCGCAAAACACCTAGGCTTCTTCGAGCTTCTTCACTGAGCAACGACACAACGGCACCTTGAGTCACCTTTTCCTTGTTGATTTTCCAAAGATGTAAGGTTCCAAATCAGTTCCAGGGGATTTTCCAAAGATGTAAGCCACAATCCGTAGCTATCATCAGTTTCAAGTTGCTCATCTTAGGATGTCCTCCCGGATTTCACCTGCAACACAGAGTCCACGGTCTGTAACTTTTCGCTCCATTCGTCCACCGTCGGCTTGCAGAACTCGATGAATCGACCCTGGAGGACGAAATCAATGAAAGACATGTTGTGATGAACGAAGTGTGGTGTGACTGCCAGTTGCTTCCCATCATCCAGCTATGGACTGATTCTTTGGTTTTGTATGATGGAATGATGTTGTCCGTTTGGACATCTGACGTTAAGTTACAACAGGTTTCTTCACAAATCTCACCTGCGAGGTCATCGACAACATCTCCAGAGAGTCGGATTCCAGGCGCTCCAAGACCTCCCCAAAGCAGTTGGCTTCTTTCAATGAAGTCAACTGCTATGATCTGCCAACATCTTCCAACTCAGCTTGGATCATTTTTTTCAACATTGAGGTGATCTTAAATAAATATGGATGTCTGATGATGTTGGAACCTTGAAGCGATCTCAATGACCATTGGATCTTCCAACATCTCCACTGAACAGCTCACCGACAGGCTGCTGCCTCCGAGAAGTCCGCCAGTAGCGGGCAATCCTCGCGGCCGGTGGCGGAGGTCCCCCGCCACTTG
>VSDK01021672.1:110373-148567 GCA_009767595.1 Symbiodinium kawagutii
GGGCAATCCTCGCGGCTGTTGTCGAAGTCCACCGTCATCTTGGACCACGTGCGACGGATGCCTTCAAGCTTCGCTTCCTCAGTGGGCAGTTGGGGCAGGGACCTTGGAGGTGGCGCCATGGCTTGGGCTCCCGGGCAATCTTGGCCTCCTTGAGACTTTGATCCACGATGTCGTACACGGCATCCCTGGAAATTCAGATACTCGTAGATTTGGTGTGGAGATGAAGAAGGTTCCAATGATTTCAAGACTGCTCCTTTGCTGATCATCTTCTCATTTTGCTGACTTCGGATCGATTTCCATCTCCAAACCAGTCCGAGCTCAAATCCCAAGTGTTCTGTGGCAGATCCCAACCGTAGGTCCAAGACATTTTCGTCCCTGAGTTTCTGGCGAAAAGTGATGCAGTTCCAACTCCAAGAGGTGTCTAAAGCTGAACTCAGGGCCCTGGCACCGTTGGGAGATTTGCTGCTTGGGTGCTGGTGAGTGGTGGCGTGGGCTGATCATGGTGACTGGTTACCTGGTGAGTCCTGGTCATGGTCGATCTTGGTTCACAGCGTGGTGGGTACTGATTGATGGTTGATATGTTGCTTCATCATGGTCTTTTCTTGATTCAGAAACTGGTGACAACCGGCAATGACGAATCCTATCGCTATCTTTCCCCTTCAAAATAAACATGATGACTAGGACAGTGAAAGACAATTCAGGGCTACCCGTTCACATATCCTCATCACTATACTGTTTCTCCCAGCTTCAAAAAATCGATGAGAAGAAGTTCTTGATGACATCAGTGGTGAACACTTCACCCGGCCTTTTCGAAGGTCTTCTTTGTGACACCCATCAGCTGTGCCCAATGCCGATCCCGCATGGTGTCCGAATGCAGTTCCTTTGGCCAGCGACGACGTCATGGCGAAGAACTTGTGGTCAGGAGAGGTTCAGTGCCCAGGCGTCAAGCCTAGCCCCAATTCACCTTCCACTCGTCTTGATGGGTTTACAGGGCTCTCAGAATGAGATGTGTTGCCACCTGACTCAAAGAATGCCTCCAAAACCCAGAGTCAAAACCAGCACTTTCCATGGAACCAGCCCTGGTTGGACCATGCCAAATGGCACCAGCCCTGCTGCCGTGTGTCGTTCACCAACGGCAGGGCTGCGGACATGTTTTTCACCTGCCAACCGAGCAGGTCAAGGTGAAAACCGGGTGACCCGTGGCTCCCAAGCTCATCATCTTTCAAGTTGTGGCTGCTTGTGTTCATCAGAAACTCTGTTGCCCTGTTCAGCTCGTCTGATAATGCCAATTCTATCAGGCGAAGTGATTTTCTTCTCATTTTCACGTGATTTCCATACAATTTACATATAATCAAAAAGTTTCCAAGCTCATATTTCCAAGCTGAGAATAATACCGAGGGTCCAATCTTGCCCTGGCCTCATCCTGTAGCCAGGAGTACAGGGGCCACGCCCTGAGACCTTTCTGAGCACGTACCACCTGGCAGAGGTGACACCAGGTTACCAAAACACCCCCTGGCAACATATGAACTGGTGAAGAAATTTGAAGAGTTTAATGTGATTTAATGTGATTTTGATGTGATTTAATGTGATTTGATGTGATTAGATGTGATTGGATGTGATTTATTCAACAAATGCGGTCTATTTCCAATTCGAAGAACTGGGAGATGTTTGCCGGGGGCATGGCTCAAGATTGGACCCTATGGCTGGCACCAGCCAACCACCCTGGAAACGGTTGAAGTCGGCGCCTGGTTGCTGAGTTCGCGCACGGTGGCCACCATCTGCTCGGTATCGATCTTGTCCCAGAGGACGTAGTACCTGCAGATCATGTCACTATCCACCTGAAAAAATCTGTAGCCTTCACTGATTCAAAAGACGGCGAAAAGATGCTGGTGGCGAATCTATTCTGCCGAGTCAGGAGAACCCCTGACACCAAACTCACCCTTGAAGCATCACCAGAGCCAAACCCATGGCCCACTTCCCTGCTTTTCAAGCAGTTTCCAGCAAAGCGAAGCAAAGCAGGTCGCACCATGCAGAGAAGGTCTCTCGCACCATGACGATCAAGTCCTACAACCATGGCACCATCTGTCAACTCAAATCCAAGCAGAAATACATCAACGCAGCAAGTCGAAGCACACACCGTAGCAGTCCCAAAGGTTCTTCAACAGGACCAAGTTGTTGTAGCAGTCGTTCCTTCAAATCCGAAGCAATCTCTAAGACAAATCTGAAGAAAACCCATGGAAGGTGCACATTGGACAGTCCGAAGGAAGCTTTTGAAACGAGATCGAGCCCCTGACAGCGGTTGGTAGTCGCTCATCGCCATATCAAAGAGGAGCTCCAGGTCCTTGCCACTGCAAAACAACAAACCATGATTAGGACCTAATTAAGACAACAACCAAAAAAACAATAACAACATGTTTTATAACGACCTAATTAAGTTCCTTGCCAAGAGATACCCAATTTAAGAGATCTAACAAGGAAATTTCTCACAAGGTCGGGCTCATGTTCTTCATTTTCTTGGGATTTCATGGATCGAGACCTTGAGGCCAACGTCTGCCAAGGTGCATTGAACTGCTCGGCACGTGCTCGGATCTCCATGGTCTTTCGGTAGTACTCGTTGATCAAGGCATAACCTCAACGACATGGATCAAGGGGGTCACCGATGCCCTCAAGACACAGCCATATCCCAGCTTGGCTCAGGCTGAATTCAGATCATTTCCCACTGAAAATGGAATTTCCCACAGAAGTACGAGCAAAAGTAGGGAAAAGCTCAAAATTGTCATTCTGAGAGTCTTGAGGGCAGTCGTCTTTTCAATGATGATCTGCGATTAAAATCCATTTCCAACTCTGGAGAAAAACCCGCAAGAACCCAAAACATCATTTGATCTCCAATTATTGCCACCTCACCTGTGAAGAAACTGCATACACGGATTTTACCATCGCTGATGGGCCCCGAGCTGCCAGGGGTTGCCATGGGCTTGGCGAATGTCAACTGAGCGCCGAGCTCTTGTCGTAGTTGCCCGTCACAGCATTTTCACCTCGGTGAAGTTTGAAGATTCAGAGGTGAAGCGATGTCGACCATCATTACATCAATTGATCATGAAGTGATCATCTGAACCGTCACCAATCAACTAAGCATCAACCACCACTCTTTTGGCAAAGTATCTTGATTCAACTTCCTCATATTTGGCTCCAAGTAATCATTTCCTTCATGACCTCAGGGAAACCCATGGATTTCCCCATCCCGGGCACCACTACACCACTACCACCATCCATTGGACCCCTGGGTCCACCCCAGTGGGTGGCGCTTCCCCCTGGGTCTTCCGGGCTTCCGAAAGGACAGCGCTCCAGGAATTCCGCGCGGAAGCTGCGGACGTCCTCCCTGAAGCCTTCCAAGCAGAAAGAATTTTCTGAACTTTGGCAAGGTCACTTTTTTCATCTCCTTAACTCCTTAAGGTTGTAAACTTTAACTCTTGCAAATTCAAATCTAAGTCCTGTATACATTATATGTATTATGCCATGCATTGCAAATTGATCAAGTTTTACAATGGAAGCCGCTGATGGAAAAACAAATCAGAGAAACTGCAGAGCTTCCACAAGAGAAGCTAATGTATAGAAATATCCAAATCTATCTATATGATCTATATATACATATATAGAATTTCTTATTTGATGTGGAAAGTCCAATGCAAAATTTGTTTTGTTCCCTCTCTTGAAGCCTTCGATCTTCACTCGGATCTTCTGCATCTCCTCGCAGTGGGTGGTTTCATGTGGGGTGATGTCAGTCAAGGCTTGGCGAGTGCAGGCTTGATGGGTGATGGGTATGGCTGATGATACTCGGTGGTTCAATCCAGATTATTTGGAAGCGAATGGTGAATTGATGGTGATCAAATGCTGAACTAAGGGTGGATTCAGGGTTGATCATGCTTGATCCACAAGAAAATGATGGTTGGATAGCACAACAACCCACCTTTGAACTTGCGAGTAGTTCAAATATGGATATGCTGTCAGCCATGACCATGAGCTATCAATCGAGGCCCTCATCCACTAAGGATGGGTCTTACAACGCTCCGAAATCTTCACTTTTCGTGGCTACCAGCTAGGTTGGTGAGGGGACATTCCCTATATTATTCGGTGGCTATTCTCCCCAGTGCAAAAATCAGCTAGCCAGACCTGGCTGATGGCGAATGAATCCTCAAAACCTACCGCTGGTTTTAGCTCCCAACGATGGAACCTTCTCGTCGCTCGGTCCTGGTTTTGAAGCGGCAAAATCTTCTCCTTTTCATTGAACGCTGCTCGATCCACCTCAATTGGCCGCCATGTTCATGGTTTACGTTTTTTGCCAGACCTGAAATGACTGAAACTCAAGACTTCTAGACAATCATAGGATATCACAGGGAAACATCAATGAAGAGCATCCCATTGGAAGATTTTGCTCCACACCTCTGCCCATTGAGCAGGTGCTTGCTCCAGGATGCTCCAGCATTCCTGGAGTTTTCACCCCCCCGACTGCTGCGACTCAGGAAGTCTTTCACCAACATCTGCGACTCGGAACAGATGGCGAACGAAGATTTTCTATGAAAATTCTAGAGGATTCTAACTGAAAAATTCACAGATTTCACTCATCTCCTCAGAGATGTTGCTGTGGTGTTTCTTCAGCATCTGGACCTCAAAATTCACAGACCAAACCTTTCCCTGGAAAATCTGCTCGGGACCTTTGGAACTCAGGTAATCCAAATGCCAAGGTCTCATTTTCGCATCTGGGGCACCGACTTGTTCCCTCAACGGTTGGAACAGCCTGGCAATCCCATGTTGCATAACTGCACTCGCTTGTTTGGTAGTCTGTCAACAAACGAGAGAATCAACAAAAGAGAAAGAGAGAACGTGAAGAAGAAGAAAAAGAAGAAGAAGAAGAAGGAAGTCATCTTCTTGAGAAAGAGAAGAAGACTTCTTCGTGGCGCAGAAGGAAGTCATCAAGTGAGGTGTTCCTGCAAGTTGGGAGCTGTCCTTCTTCGTCTTCCTTTCGCAATGACTTTGTTCCCAGCCTCTGAACAGCTCCACGGGCCAACTTCACGTCACAGATCTTGGTCATCCTGGGGGATGGCCATGGCCCATGGCTGAGTGCGTTGCCATAACGTTGCCGTAACGTTCACATGGGCAGATGCAGCAACTGAGTGGGGCACGTCTGGTAGAGCAAGCGCTCATCCTGGCTGATCACCAGCTCTAGATTGTGAAAAATCTATGAAGAGAGGTGTTGATTCAGCTGCTGAAATTTCGAAAGCTGTTGATTCAGCTGGTGGCATGTCTCCCAGTATCAACAACTATCAACAAACATAGACCAGTTTCCACATCAGCGAACCATCATTCGCCATCATGACCATGATCCACCTGCATCAGCCATGTTCAAGCTCTACAATCCTCAGCCTTCAACAGCCCATAAGTTGCCCATGTTTGACAAGCCAACCGCTCCTCTGGTCGATCGGCCGCCGAAGGCGGGCCTAGACCTGTCCTGGCAGATGGAACGGTCACCAACCGAGGTCACCAACCATGTAAGCGACCTTATGCCACTAAGCAAAGACATGACGAACTGCCCAGAACTGTATCTATTGAGCATCATATAGGCAACATTAAGTAACAACATAACAACAATATAGGTTGGTGTTGCACCGGCAAAATACCCTACCGAAGCAATAACGAGAGGGAGCTACAGCTACAGAACTAACCCAAGAATGGGGCAACCGACAACCATTGGACGACCAACCAACAACAGCACTCTGGGATGCAACCAGTCAACACCCATAATGGGTATATCACCAACAATCAGGATAGGTAGGTCCCCTGGCTGTACACCAAACGACTGGCAGCCAAGCATGGGATGATCGTGACGGGGGTACCTTGAAATCGCAGGATTTGTCAGATGCCGATGATTGAAGTTGTTTCTGTTGCGTCAATTGCACGAAGTTGGATCAACTTGACAAAGTTCAGAATTGATTGGATGATCCCCCACAGTGATTCCAAAGTCAAGCGTCAGAATCTTAAGTGACCCTCTGCAGAACGAACATGTTGAGCAAAAACTTGGGAACTAAAATGCTGTCAGTTGGGTACCGCTTTGTTTGGTGGGCTGCTTGCCCCTTAGCTTAGTCTTCTTGGGGTCAGTTGCTCCACCCTGGCGCCTCACAGATTCGATGAAGGCGTGGACTGACATGATCCGGTCCTGCAGAGTCTGTCCGGGGTCCTTGGATTTACCGTTTCCGTTTCAGTACTTGATTGGAAATCCATTGATTCTGTGCTGATGAGTCCAGTGGACCACAAACAGATACCTTTGAAGCACCTTCCCCACAGTCCTCCACAAAACGGCGCAGGAATCCAGTGTACTTCTCTTCCCACTTACGCGCGCAATTCACCAAGGTCACCTGGCACCAGAGAAATCTGGGTGCAACTCACTGCCAGATTTCCTGTGAACTGATCAGATGATATCAAATGAAATCAGATCATGCGAAGGCCTTCACAGGTTGAGCGTCGATCTTGAGCCAATGAATATCCGTTGGCGTCTTCTTTAAAGAGAGCTCCTGCGGTGCATGGTCGGAAGGATTCACGTGAATCGTTCTAGGGCTTGCGATCACTGGTCCAACCAGAATGGACTCAGTTGTTGCATGCTTGGATGATCCATAATGAACTCTGGGGACTACTTCATGGCTCCATGGGGGCGGGTTCCCCGCGGCTCCACGTGGTCGGTCCTGTTTCAAGGACTGGAACCGCGCCACTTCTTTGTCGAAGCGTTCCAACGATGGGATCGGAGGACCCAAATCCACCTCTTCAGAGAATTCATCAGGAAATAACTCGGGGATAATTAGGCTACAAGTAGGATAAAAATAACTCGGGGATAATTAACCAATTCTTCTTCTTATAATTAGGCTATAAGTAGGATAACTATAAGAAGAATAGAAAGAAGGAAGAATTGGAAGGAAAGAGGAGCCTTCAACACAAACAGAGTTGCAAAGACTAGGTTAGTCAAAAAAATGGAAATTCAGCTGAGGCAAACAGTGAGTTTAGAGAATAGGAAGAAGAGACAAAGAACATGGAAGGACAACAAGAAGACCTCTGCTCTTCCTATCCTTCCTCTTCTAACTATCTTCATCTTGAGTCTTCCTGTTAAATGATTTTCCTCTTCGAACTTCCTCCTTCCAACCATCTTCCTCTTCTATCTATACTTCCTCCTCTGCCTCTTCTGTCACCTCCTCTCCTTTTCTCCCTCTACTTTTTTGTTCCTTCATTTTCCTTCATTTTCCTCTTCTATTTTCCTCTTCCTCCTCTTCCTCTATAATCTCTATAATCTCTATACTCCCTCTTTCCTCTCATGTTCTTCTTCCAAATTTCTTCTCTTCAAACGGCGGCTTCTCCGCGCGCCTTGATGCGCGTCATGATCTCCCGGAAGGACATGCCGCCCTCGCTGAAGTTCACCAACTCCTCCACCGGTGGTGCCACGGGTGGGGCCCTGGTGACGGAGATGCGCTTCGGAGCTCCAGCCACGGGTTCCATGATGAGTCATGATGGTTGGTGGGATCTGGTTGGTTGGTGAGTCCCTTAGTGTGGCTGAGCTCATGGTGAGTCATGATGGTCATGGGTTGATCATGGTGTAAGCTCAACAATGGTGGAATTCATCTGCAAATGGGAATAGTTGATCATGGTGAATCTGTTGCCATGGCTTATGATGGTCTCTCATGGTTGACGATGCTTCATGATGATCAACCACTATCGGTGAAATATCGTGATGATTATATAATAATCAAATGATGTCATTATATGGGTGTTTCTCGGAATAGGGGTACTCCCAAATCATCCTTATTATATCAACCATCAATTGTAAAAAAACAACCAATTTTGGGGTTCCCTATATTGAGAAACCAGATGAAACCACCATATGGTTCACTGTGGGCATATGATCAACCACCATGCGCTACTGATGCTGATCCACCGTAGTGACTTGCCAGTCGCTGCTCCTGAGGCTTGTCCTGTAAGAATCGGTCGAAGGTCTTTTCGATCTGAGGCCGCGCGTAACGATGCGTTTGCTGACAGCAAGCCCCACAGAGAAACATGGTTGAGTAAATCACGTGGTAAATCAACACTCACAAGATACAAGTTCGCACTTGCCAAAGGAAGCTCATGCAAGTTCCAAGTGACGCTTTCTGTCCAGAGAAAGGCGTGGAACAGGAAGTTCTCCCGGTATTCCAAACACTTCGCTTCCGTGTTGTCGATCCTTGGCTTCAATTTGACTTCAGCCGGTGAGCCAGCAGCACGATGGTCATCCGCCAGCAACGAAGCAAAGCCGAGGTGCAGCTCGGAGACCAAGGACAGGAGACATTGCATCTGGAAATGCTCCTGTTCCCAAGTCTTTGGTGCCAACCAAAATCATAAATGCAACAAATACCCGGTCTATTTCGAAAAAATCCTTTGGAGTCCAGCAACTTCAGAACCTCACAACGCTCGCTGCAACGAATACCCATTGATTATGAGAAATTTCGGAATCTCACAACCAGGTTTATAGAGCAATCTCATGTTCGTAGAGCACTCTACAACACCAAGAAGGCATTCAGCAAGACCTAGTACCTGCAAAAATCACAAGGCATCTCCTTGATTTCGTTGAGATAGTCTCCGACATTGGAGTCCAACCGAACCTGGCCAGGACAGCTTAGATGCTGTGCTATTCCATGATTTCCTCTTGGCTCCTCAGAAATCCTCAGATTTGTTTTGTTTGTCTCTCTGCGTCTCCCTCAAAACCAGCAGGGGCACCATGACTGTGGCCATCGCAAAGAAGTCTTTCAACCAACTGTCGATGGTGTTTCTGAGTGTAATCCGGCTTGGATTGTCTTCATCCTGGCAACTCCAAGTCATGAATCAGAAAACCTGGCTACATTGAACACTATGCCGAGACCTATCCACCAGAAAGCGAATCCATTGAACCTATCTAATTACTTATGCATTAAACCTATGTACCCATAATCCCTACCTACCTACCTATCTACCTATAGCAAGACTTAGTCACTGATGCACCTCTTCGCCTGAACCTCCATGGATGCCACATGTTTCAGCTCCTCAAAAGGCGGATCGAAGACAATCTCTGCCCCCTGCAGCTCGATTTTCACATCCTCAGGGATTGACAAAGTGGGAATGATCATTGGTACAATTATTGTTTGATCATTGGTACAAGTATTGTTTATCACTAGAAGAGGCATGATTATGTTGATCACTATGAGCAGTATCCATTGCAAGCAATGCTGGGAGTCATTATAAGCAGTTCATATTCTACTCATATCTAAGTATATCAGTAATGATTGTAATTTAGTTTGTAGATTATGAGTAATTATGGTTGGTAACAACTACTATGGATACGACCACTGTCTGATAAGAATTAATAGCAACTATCGTCAGTGATAACCCATGATCATCCCAATATTGAGAGCAATCATCGTTACTTCATGATGTAAATCCTTTCAATACGCAACGTCATGTCTCAGCCAACACAAGAAGATAAGCAGTTAAGGACTCCAGTGATGGGATCATCACCACTCACTGATCACCACCTGAGCTCACCATCCTGGTGGATCACCTGGTGGATCACCTGGTGGATCCGTCGCTGCGCCAAGCTTCGAACAAGGGCAGCAGCTCGTGTCTTGCGATGATCAGCGGATCCAGGATCTCGCAGAGATACTGCAGAGACACCGCGATGGTCGACACGAAGCCTTCGATCACCACGTTGTTCACGAAGTCCACGTAGGCCTCACCAGGGCAACGGCCTAACCTGGGACCCACCAGGCCTCGGACCGGAGCTGGGACCTACCTGGGGCCTAGCCACCAGCTGGTTCCTTCAAAGCTGCACGGCTGGTGAAAACTCCACCAGCGTGGCCTTCCACGTGGCAGCGGTCTTGGAGATCTTCAAAGACTCACTGGAATCCTTCACGAAACCTGGGAGGAGCTGTGGATGGCTCCCCAAGCTACTCCCAAGCAACATCAGCACTAGCACCACCACGGGTCGACCACCTTTTCAAGGCCAAGGTGCGGTGGATTTCTTTTCCTCCGTCCTTAGGGCCAGAGAGTCCAATCCCAAGACTCAGCAGGGAACTCCTGAGACTCCCCACGGTCATGTTCATCAAGCGAACTCCCACACGGGCTTTGTGGTTTTGCTCAAACTCCTGGAGCGAAGCTCACACAGAGACATACAGACACCCCAAAAAAGGAGAAGCAACCATTATCCAATCTGAAGAGAGACCGTTCAAAGAAATCAGAAGTCAAGAACGAAGAAAGGTCTTGGACTGCTACACTTTCCGGCCTCGACAGACACAGGTTTCGCTCCACGTTTACGTTCCAGCCTTAGATTTGGCAAAGACCCTCGAAGAAAATCGTCAAGGATCCAACTTCCAACATGTTCAACCTGCGTGCGAAAGTACCATTTCAAAACACTGGTGTGCCCATTCATCTGTCGTATTTGATACAAAACTGCAACTTGATCCACAGTCCAACCACTTCGCACTTGTTCGTATCAAGAGGAACTGCACATGTTAGACCTAGCATGGAATGTCGCGATGTGCCAGCAGTAACTTTTCTTGCCCAGGAGCATAGAGTCTTTGCACCATCCAGACAGAATGTTGCTGATCTTTCGCAAGTTGCCCTGCGAACCGGGAGAAGATGGGAAGACGTTCAGAGTTCACATGTCACTCTTCAAGCCTTTCACGTTTTGCTTCACAACGTCATACAGCATCCTAACATCCCAACAGCTCCCCACATCCCCACATCCCATCCTTCCACAGCCATTCCATCCCTCCCCAACCCCACATCCCATCCCATCCATCTCCCATGGCATCCTTCATGATATCCACGATGGCCGACACGTCGCTCACGACCTTCATGGCCCCCGCGATGAACTCGGGGATCTGCTCCGCTCCATGCGACCACTTCAGATCCGTCAAACCACGGGCCTCACGTTTCGGAGCGAGGCGCCACTGGGGGCCACCGGGGGCCATGGATGCCATGGATGCCATGGATGCCATGCCATGAACCCAACAGCACTGGCCCACCACCGTGGCAACGGTATACTTCACCAGGCACCAACGAAATCAGGAGACCACCGCGGGTCCCAGATTGGCCAATGTGTCAGAAATGACGGTAAAAAGAGGCTGTCATGGAACAGTTGAGGACAATTTCAAGGGAATCCCGGTTGCTGCTGTGCTTCCTGTGGCAACATTGGTGTTGCTTTGTTCTCAGCGAGGGGCCAGGGCATTGTCCATCTTGGTGATTCGATCGTCCAGCAGGGGCTCCTCACAAAAAACTGTTTGAAAAGTGTCCAGCATCCAGAAACTACCAGGTTACACCATTCATAGTATCATCAGCCATCAGGTTTACCAGCACAGGCATCAGGAGATCAACGGAAGAATGAAGCATCAAAGACTGAGAGGAAGAAGTCAACGTCAGATTCAAAGACAGACGAGAGACATCAAGTGCTTGAGACATAACATCCAGGAGCAACAGCATCACCATCAACAACTGCGCCAGCAACAAGAGTTAGAGGAAAGCAACCATCACAGCAAGAGCAACAGCCATCAGCATCAGCTGACATCACCATGGAAGACAACAGACCCATCGGATCAAAATCATTGATCCCACCACCAGATCCAACATCTCACTCAGATGATTATTGCGTGAGAGAAGGACCATCAGGAAGTAGTGTCAACCACCATCAAGAAGCATTGTCACCAGTCATCAGGAACCTATGGACATCTATGGACTAAGTTTGACCAACTGCTACCTGTGACCAACTGGCTACCTGTACGCCGCGTACGCCAGAAGCCTGGCATAGAAAAGCCAGCTGCTGCCGTGTTGAGCCGAGGTGAGCGCCTTCAAAGTGCCCACCCCCAGCAGCACCCAAGGTGCCACCACCGTAGCTCCTCCACTGGCAGAAGGTCGGTAAGGACCGAGTTGTAAAGCCCAACGATGTGGTCCAACCTGACATCAAAACGACCCAGGAAGGGCAAGGGTGGTTGAGTCAAAGTGATAGTAAAAACTGTTTTTTTGGTGATAGTCAATGATGGTGAATGATACAAACAGTCCATCATTTTGATAGGTGTTCATCGATTATGCACAAGTGTTGGCCGGAAGCATCTTACCGTATCTATGATCATCCCTGTGGAGCCATGATGAAGATCGACCACGGGCAGCTTCACAGGAGAAGCCGACTGAATCCTACTCTTCTCTCAGCGATGCAAGGCATCGGTGGCATCTCTCCCCTGGGTGGCCCTCACTGACTGGTCCAGGTGCGATAAGTGTCCACCATGCCATAGACCTCCTGGGCTTCTGGAGGCACCTGAAGCGAGCATCGGTGATGACTCTGAGATACATTGAATTGTCATTGGCCGTGATGAAAGGATGATCACTCGTAATGATTGATGAATGATTGATGAATCATTGAAGAATCATTGATGGATGATTGAGGAATCCAAAAATGATTGATCATACGTAGTTCAATCATTCATCAATCATTAATCGACCATTAACCACGATATGCCGACCATCAATCAACCATCAACTAAGATTCAACACACCACTAAAACACCACGTCGTATCGCAGACACCTCCAAGCCAAAGATCAGGAAGAATCGAACCTGGCAACACACGAGAACCGCCGGGTCCCTGTTGGGAATGCTTCATATCATGGTGGCAGTTGATACCGGTGGCAAGTGCTTGATATTTTCACTTGCTGACCACGATTCACAAGAGTCATGCCGATGCTCAAAAGGTGGGATCACAGACCATCATCACAGGCCATGACCCCATGGTGGAAAGGATGATGATCCTGGGGATGGTGCGTGGCCCTGGTTGCTGACTGATGAGCATCCCCTAGTGCCATCCATGACAGTGAGACCCACGGCTACCATGGGATCCACTGAGCTTCCCTCCTCGCGTAGCAGTCGCACCAAGGCCGGGTCGAAGTTCACCTTTAAGAGGCCCGTCCTGAAATCCAAGGCTGGTGATGGGACTGATGGGATGTGGAGTGGATGGAGTTCATCGTTGAGCTCTTGGAGCTACCGGTTGCTATAATGACTCTTAATGGTTGCATATGGTTGCCTATTGACTGCAAACCATGGCTAATGATTTGGTCAACCATTGCTGTGAATCAACAAACCTGTCTTAATGATCAATCCTGCACCTGCTTTATCTGTCAGAAACGCTGGATGACCATGACAAATGTTGATAACCCACAGCTGTTGACCACACCTGCTGGTCTCAACCGTCTTTGTTGGTTATTAGCTTCGTAATCGATAGCTCAGTAACCCTTGCTCATCACTATCAACCAGATTTCTTGATGATTGTTGCTTCTAAATGTAAGTATTGAAGATGTTGCAACCAAGAATTGACCGAGAACCATGACTGAAACAAGACGAATCAAAACACTATCATTAGCATTCATAAGCTATCTCTGTGCTTCCAGTTGCCATGAAGTAGTACGTAACTCGCAGCTTTCTACCAATGTTGTAAATGGGTGTAACTAGAAGCATTGACTATTTCATCAGATTATAAGTAGCCAAACAACTCAAATGATATCAACAAAAATCCACTGTTGTTTGGGGTTGGCTACCTGCATTCTCGGTTTTTAGCATGGATTTTTTTCGCCTGCATGTGCTTACGTTCTAAAATGTCAACTGACTGTTCTAGTGCTCCGTATAGTGAAACTATAGAAACTATACTGAACTTCAAATCCATGATAGCAGGAAATCTAGGTTTGGATGGATGGAATCAGCAAAATTGAACTCATCACCGTCGCTCCTGTCGTGCCGCCGCAGCAATCGGAGGTGCAGCCTCTTGGCAGCCTCTTCTACTGCCTCCGAAGGCCACTTAGTAACACTAAGAACAGGTAGTGAAGGAGAGAAATCCTGTGATCCTAACAATTTCAAGCAAGAAATGGTAGTGAACAGCTTGGTACTCTAGCAATCCCAAGGAAAAAAAATCAAAACTGAACAAAATCAAGATTATATAAGCAGGAAATTTCTCCTAACAAGTTCACCAAATCCAAAGACACTGATCTTTTGACGGGGGATTAGGCAAAGCTCCCTCATGATTTCCTTTTGGCTCGTTTGACTGTGCCCAAAACTGCTAGGTGGACAGCAGTAAGCCAGATCATATCCAGATCAACAGCTATTGAATATGAATGATTATGAACTTGTAGTCAGCTAAATGATCATCACGAATTTGGATATAACTTGATGTAACCAATCATAATGGAAATCATCAGTTGGCAAATGTTTTCCTGTGAAATGTCCAACATGTCCAACAAGCTCATCGTCACACCAGCTGCATCACTGGTGTCAGCACCTCGAGTTTCCATTCCTCATAGCGGCGCTTCTCGTACGCATCTAAGGCCTGCCACTTGCGCAGATCAGAAGAGGGGGGCCCCAGGGCACGTGAAGGACATGTAGAGGACCAAGGTCAAGGTGAAGACTCAAAAGATTAGAGAAAATGAAGGTCAAGATCTAATGAAGATGGTGGCTGCTATGACTCAACGAAGATGGCTGAAGCTCATTGTATGTCATTGTTGTGCTGAAGGCCATCCGTTCGGCTCCAAGATCAGCATCTCCGGCGCCTCCGATGTCTGGTCGTGAATCCGACACAGCTCCTGGTGCAGCTGTGCATCGGTTTTTTGTTCAAACTGTTTGAGCAAATGTTTGAGGAAAAAGGAAAAGAAATAAGCAGAGCAGTTCATCAACAGAAGTCAGAAAAACTCAGGCATCTTTCGCCAAGTTGAAAAAGTTGGCAGTTCCATGGAAGAAATGGAGGTTGATCTGACAACTGCCGTAGACTCGGAACTGCCAACTCTTCATGTTGGTTGAAAGTCGGATCTTTGGAAATGGAACAGTTGGAGTTGGCAAATCTCAGCGGTATCTGAGAACCCCGGCACCAAAGGCTTCAGGGATCTCTCGCATCAGCTCGTTGTATGCCAGGATCTTGGGCATGGGTTCCTGGAAAACTTCAACGGGAAACTTTGGCAATTTTGATGAAGCTTTAGTCTTTAAACATGGGAAAAAGTGGCTAAACTCCAAAAAGAAACTTAAAGAGAAAACTCAATCACAAAGAATGGAAGCTAAATCCAAGGATTGATGAAGGATTGATGGTATTAATGGTGTGGTCTCCATGCAATTCATGACTTGATCATGACTTGATCCAAAAAACACCACTTCAACGGCAGCTGACTCACCCCAAGCCACCTGCAGACGTGTCCGCAGTGATCGTGCCCAGGAAATGGCACCGGCCACGGGTGGCAGATTGGAGAAGATGGGCGCATCTGAAGCGAGGCACAGCGGTGGTTTCCAGTGAAGGCTTCAGGGCTTCGCTCCCAAAAGGAGGCAAATGCATCACTACAGCAGCAGGAGGACTCATTCTTAGGGATCTCCCCCCTGAGTGCCAGGTGCTGTGACCCAAGGGATCTTAACCGGTCTTATGAACGTCATCACCACATTTGCTGAAATAAACAGATGGCAGGTTGCAGCCTCCGCACCCAATGATTCCTCCCAAAGTGCCTGCTTCGCAGGCGTCGACCTTGTCTTGATTCGCGATGAAATTGGCCTCGTGAGGATTCGAGCTTTGGACCATGCGTTGAAATGTTGCATCAAGTGCTTCCTCTTGGAGAACCACTTCTGTGGGATCCCACATGTCATAAAACTTAAACTCCTTCATTGTGTAAAATCTGATAATCATGGCACGTCTGCGCGTGAACATTGGTTCCCCAAATAGCATGAGTTGCAACGGTCGCAAAGATCCGCATGAACTAGTTGGATGACCCCAGTTTCTTGTTTCATGCTCCTCGATACTATAGAAATGTTGACCACGAGTGCTGTCAAACATCCCCTATCAATAACTACCATGCTCGACAAGTATCAATACTCAGCATTTACAACCATACTTGCCTAGAACCAATATGAATCCACCACAAGCACCCAAAATCAAGATCAATCGACTGCAATCCGCCATCATCTGACCATAACCCAAACATCCAAGTCACATGAATCTCATCCACATCCCGGCGATATTGAGCAATCAGAACCTGACAGCAGATGCCAGCAACTTGGTAAGACGTCTTCCATCGCAGCAGCGACTTCACTGTGTCTCTCCAGGCTCACAAAGGATGACTGGCATGCCATCAGAAACCAACGTATCATTGCTTGAAAGTTTCCAGAAATCAGGGATTCTTCTTGGCACAGCAATTCTTCACCAAAATTATCTGCACAAACTACCTTGGCATCATTGGCGAAAAGCTGGGATGCACAATTTCCCTGCAATACTTGGGTTTTCACCGTGAAAGACGCAGCTTTTGCTTCGATCTTTCGCTCATCCCTGCCTTCTGCCGACTCACCAATTCTGCTTGGATCACAGGTCTTTCTAGAAGGCCCTGGCAAATCCCAAGATGTCCCAAGATAACCCAGGATGTCTCCAGATGTTTGAGGAGACCGCGTTTCTTTTTCAAATGCAAAGAAATCACCAAAGAAAGTGGAAGAAAATTCAGGATCCATCCTGGAATCAGAGTATCCAAGACTAAGGTTGCTGGTGCTTCCCTACTGTCAAGAGCTCCTCGAAATCTAGACAGAGATAGAGAGAGAGAGAGACAGACAGACATCACCGAAATACCCACCTATCACATATCCATATCATCATGCACTCATTATATCCATACATGCACTGCATAATTCAGATCTGGAAGTGATGTAGATCATGCACACCACAATGACATGCCGTAAATAATGTGCTACGTAATTATACTTGATCGCATCATGCTACTTGCATGCTAAAGTCTTGAGGCTACATAATGCTTATTTCTCACACGTGTACCTGTTTGACAGTTCTGGATGAATGTATATTGTGCTTCTTGCTTATCATACCTTTCCAGAACATATTCATGGCTTGTTGCTGCAACTGCATGTGTGAGAAAGTTCTGCCAGTTTCAGATCATACGCCAGACATATCGTGGATATCTGTAAATGACCAGACTACTATGCACACATTTGGTGTTTTCTCAAAAAATGAATGATTCGTTGTATAAATTGTCAATAGTGATACCTGGGGGGGTCCCCTATAACTGGGGAAATACCAATTTCTGTGATGCCAGGTCGATTGCCAGGCCTCAAAGGCATCCAACAACTTGGCCCGTCCATGGAGCGTGTCTTGGTCGTGGAAGGCCGCAGCCAGGACACTGCCCAAACGTCGGTCCAGGTCGCCTAAGCAGCGACCACCACGGGGTTGCGAGCTGGCGGTGATCAACCGTGGTTAACCTCCATCAATCTACGGCTCACATTGGAAAATGATGATGCTTAATGATGGTATCTATGATGTTTGATGATGGTTTGTGATGCTTGATGGCGTTTACTCGTGGTTGATCATGCTCGATCATGGGAAATGAAACCTTGATGATGGTTGATCATGCTGAACGATTGTAAACCAACCATCAACCTCTTCGAATCGATCATTGTTGATCAGCGCCTGTTAAGCAAATGGGTTGTTTATGTCAACGAAAATCAAGGATATCCGACCATCATCCGCTATCGTTCACTATTATCCCTATAAACCCTGCAATTAACTATTCGTTGTTATACCTACAGTCCATATACTGTAAAAGAATCTATTGCACAAGAATTTGAGGGGCTCGATATGTTTCCAGCCTTATATGTGTGTATGCATCTTCCCCCTGCTCAATTAAGAATTTGAGGGACCCTCATTTCGGGGATTAAATTCTTAAAAACAATGGTCTAGTCATTACTGGCGGTGCAGTTGGTCCCAGAACCAATGGATTTTGCACCTGGCAGGCCCTCGAACATGAAATAAGGCCTAAGCAACACAGGCAAGCCTCAGGGTACCTGGGGGGAGTTGAGCCCCCAACCACCAGAAAATCAAAAAAAAACTTTTCAGGCCGCGAAAAGTTTTTTTTTGATTTTCCACCCTTCAAAAATTAACTAGCCCCAAAAAGCCGTCCCAGGTCCCAGAACCCGTGGATTTTGCACCTGGCAAGCCCTCGAGCATGAAATAAGGCTTAAACAACACAGGCAGGCCTCAGGGTACCTGGGGGGAGTTGAGCCCCCAACCACCAAAAAATCAAAAAAAAACTTTTCAGGCCGCGATTTTTTTTTTTTGATTTTCCACCCTTCAAAAATTAACTAGCCCCAAAAAGCCGTCCCAGGTCCCAGAACCCGTGGATTTTGCACCTGGCAAGCCCTCGAGCATGAAATAAGGCTTAAACAACGCAGGCAGGCCTCAGGGTACCTGGGCGGAGTTGAGCCCCCAACCACCAGAAAATCAAAAAAAAACTTTTCAGGCCGCGATTTTTTTTTTTTGATTTTCCACCCTTCAAAAATTAACTAGCCCCAAAAAGCCGTCCCAGGTCCCAGACCCAATGGATTTTCATGATGGTCACCGCCGTTTACATAAACAAGAATCTGCTAAGAATTTAAGGGACCCTCAACACATGATGTTGCAAAATCCAGCGCTATTGAATTTAAGAATCTGAGGGACCCTGGGCAAAAAAAATGGAATTCTTGTATAGCACATGCACTGTAATCTTTACTAGTCAGAACTAGTCAGTTACCAAGTGACGGATGGTCAGTCGGAACTCGTGAAAGTCCTGAATGAACGCAGCTTCTTTCACCTCGCAGGTAGAAAACTTTGAGCAAAAAAGGCTCAGGGATTCTCAGGGACAGCAGCATCCGGTGCACCATTTAGCGCTCTGAGGCTCTGGCATCAAAAATGTCGTAAGGAACCCGTCCTGAGTTTTTGATGTTTGTAAGGATGAAGCAGAAATGAGCCAGAAATGAGATGTAATGAGAATCAAAAGATAAAATAAAATATATATCATCTACAATTTGGTAATGAAATGCTCCGGACATCATGGGTGAAGCATTGCCTGCCCCCAGGTGCCCGGACGAAACTTCTCAACGGCCTCAAAGCTTTCAGATTTCAGTGTGTGGTTCGTTGGTGTTCCGCAGGTGTCGTCCAAGAAGGAGGGAAGCCCATCATTTCATTTTGGGAAGCTACGTGGGGAAGCCATGTTTCAGGGAAGCTCATCTTGATCACACTAACGCCACATTGTCCTTTCATACTGGAATACCTTTAGGGAAATGCCCATCTGCGCCAAAATCTGCAACCTCAAACATCTTCGGTTTGAAGAGTCATCACATCAAGACATGACATCACATGTTGGACACATATCGTGTCCACCGGTCCAACATGGACTTTCTAAAACCTCTCTCCTTTGAAAGCTGCCATCCACAAACGCCGCAGCCCACCAAGTGCCGAACTTTTTCGAATTCTTCATGCACCTGCCACGGTGAAGCAAGGCATGGCCCAGCATGGCCCAGCATGGCCCAGCATGGCCATCACCAGCAAGCGCTGGGCTTCACAGCAGCGACATGGCCTTCACCACACAGTTGGAAAGCACTTTTCCTTTGGTGCCTGGCAGAGGCGCTGATGTTCCCTGGTTAACTCTGAGAATGTTGTTATAAGGATGAGCCCTCTACAACCTTCTGATTCCAACCCAGTGGAGTTGCAACTTCCATGAGTTTCTACCGGGGCGAACCATGAGTCTTCCGTACTAACCTGCCTCCAATATCAACTCGCTCAAGCTTGTGGAATTGCAACACCGTCTTCACAAAGTCCAAAATATCAAAGACCTTGGCTGAGGCAAGCGGCCGGATGAGCAATTTCTGCGAAGTGATGTCGTAGCTACAGTACCGACAAAGTGCTGAAACTGATGGTACCCACGCCTGTGAGCAACCTCAAGGAAGATGAAGTCACCATCATGAACCCAAATCCAGAGTCGATCATGGCCCCAGAGTCATGGCACTTCCCTTAGTCTTCCCAGTGGTCCTTCCCAGTGATGCAATTTGGAGCAAGTGGCTCTTTCACCAAAGGCTTCCAGTCGGCCGAAGACCACCTCCCAGCGTGACTTGTGAGTTGTAGCGTCCAGGGGTGTTGCACCAGTTCTCAACGCTGAATGACAAGGGGAGTTGAAAGTTGAAGGCATCGAAGTTCAGTCTCCCCATATTCCAGTGGATCATAAGGAAGGAAGGATGGACAGCTTGGTTCCTTGTCAAAACATGAGATATATATGATGGACCCCATGATACAAAAATGATTCGTCAAACCAGCAGCTTCGGATCATTGAGAACCATCAAACCGTCAAACAACTTCGGGTCAAATTCATTTGCAATGAAAAACCAACAGCTCTGGGTGAACCATAGTTGATGATTCAACAACATTTAATCGTAATGTTGGACGATTTAGCTTCCTTTTACTGATGAAAACGGTGAACCACGAAGATTTGGATGAAAATCATTCATGATTCAACAGAATTCATGATTCAAATGGATTCGATCACCTCAAAAAACCTGCTGATTCCCACTTTTCAAGCCCTTAGCCATGCACAACGCAGCTGCGCGACTTCGCCCGGCTTCGCCCCTTCGCAACGTCCCTTCGGCTTCCCGGCATTGCTACGGAGCCTCCAGCCGGTGCCGATCACACCTGCAGCGCTGGGTGCCGTGCCGGGACATGGTGAGTTTCGCCAACAAGGCATGGCCAACCAGGAACCAACAGGAATCAGCAGGGACCAAGTGACTAAGTGGTTTGCTTTTCATGTTTGATGATAAATTATCACTTAAAAGTTTGTTCTATCATGATGTTTTGTCATGTTTGTCAGAAGTTGTTCAATGTTTCTAGCATTCAAGACATGGAATCAATGAGAACCAACAAGGATCGAACACGTGGTTTTGGGTCAGCATAGTCATCGGGCGTTCATCGTCAGCAACAGGCAACGAGAACCAATGATCATCAACAAATGGCTGCCCAATATCAGTAACAACAACCAACAATAATCAGCAAACATGAACAAGAACCAACATCAATGATCAATCAGCATTAATTTAGGTATGGTGATAGCAAGCAACAACAATAGTTGGAAATTGATGGTTGTCGAGAGTGGCTAGATTGAATGGTAAATCTACTTCCACATCTTCATCTTTTGATCATGATTCCAAGGCATTGCATATCGCATGCACCGCCAGATCGTGTTCGAGCGAATGTCTTTTCATCAATCTATCTAAGCCTACATGAATCAAAGTAAGTCGAGAGACACATGAGACTGAAGATTTGACACATCATCCATCATCTACATTCTGCTTCTGCAGTGATATTTCATGTCAATGTATACATCACTTGTGAATGTGGGAGAGTTTAGGTACAGAAACTGTGGGTCAAAAATGGTCATGGGTGGGAGGTCAGCTTGTTCAGCCTCCGGTGCTCGCTTCAGACTTGGCTGTTAACCTTGGCG
This sequence comes from Symbiodinium kawagutii, assembly GCA_009767595.1. NCBI lineage: Eukaryota > Dinophyceae > Suessiales > Symbiodiniaceae > Symbiodinium > Symbiodinium kawagutii. The sequence continues at coordinate 131,723 of VSDK01021672.1, forward strand.
CTTCACTTCTTCAATGGACTGGCGACTCATGGGGCAGTGGTTACTCCTTCACACCATGAAACCATTCACGCCACATCACGTCATATCACGCCACATCATGCGACATCATGTCATTCAAAAAGGAAGTAATGCTAGGCTTGGTCATGTTTCAAGATCACCGAAACTGCCCACAGCACTGGGCATCCAACACGGCCGCACTGCTATTGTTGCCTCGGGCCGCACGTTGCAGTGTTGTTGTGCAACGTCCCCCGTATCACTCCAACGAGACATCACCGCGCTGCTGCCTTGTTCAGAAAGACTCTGGTAGGTGTGATAGGAGTCCTGTGGCCAGCACCATCAAGTTGCAGAGTCAAGATGCTGTTGCTGATTGATGGTGGTTTAACTATTGAATTCAGTTGAAATGCAGTTGTTCAATGTCATTGGTGATTGTTTTGTTGAAATTTGGTTGTGGTCTTGGGTTCGAAAACATGTTTCCAGACTTGCAAGCAGGCATTTCAACTATCTGCTTCCAACTGCGAGTCTTCATTGTGGTTTGCCACTCATCACCCTTGATACCGTGGGTACGGCCATAGCCATGGGTGTCCCTCAAGTTACACTTCAACTATCTTCGGCACCTTTTTCTCAACCACTATAGTCAGATCCTCAAATGGAATACGTCTACCCGAAGGACTCACCAGGTAAGGGCGTTAGGAGGACCTCGTCGCGAAGAAAACCATGGCTGAAACCCAGAAGTCCTTTCCACCCGTCCTGAAGGGACTCAATGGAGCGCATCACGGTCTCCAACATGGCATGGCATTCGTGTGCCTGGACACAAGGGTCACATGGTCACGCACGATGAGCGCACCAAACGTTGGGAAACTGCTGGAAATCAACAGTTTCTGTTTTCCTTTCGTCAGACCTAATCATTTGGATCTAGAGACTCATCCTCCCAGAAAGGCACCAAAAGTAAGTCGGTGCTCAGTTTCATGTGTCTTCCAACGTTGCAGCTGCATTGGCCAACAACCCAAAGGAGATCGAAAAGCTAAATTGAAGGAAAGCAGGATTACCACTTGTGGAAATCCACCCAGCCAGCCAGAGTCAAAAACACCTTTCGGCTGGGTTTCGCCCTGGTCAACAAAGTTGATGTTTCAAAGCGGTTCATGAGTCAACGCTGGTTCCTGTTTGCTTAATGATTCTATAGTGCTCTGCTCTGTGTTTGATGCACATCCCAAGCATCACCATGGCCTCGTTTTGAATCATTTCAAAGACACTGCTGCTGGAGATGTAACGCGTGGCCTGGAAGGTCAAAAGAAAAAATCAAAAAACATTTAAAAAAAACAATCAGAAGCAAAGGCGGTTCAAAATGACCAAAAACAGGTCCTTCAAAATCATTATTTGCAAAAATCCTGTGCTTGAAGAAAATCGATTGACCACGAAAAGGTTGGCAATTGAAGGCAAACTCAGAAGCGAAGAAAACAACGTTTACTGGTTTCCATTGCTTTCCACAAAGGTCGTATTGAAATTCAGCGTATCGCAGCGCGCTTGGTACTTCCCTGACAGGAGGGAAAGTGGTTCGCCTGCGCGATGAGACTGTTACACACTTGCCGCACGAAGACCGCCAAACGGGCCAAGGAGTTGTAGTACTTGGAATGCCTGGAGCAGCGGCAACTGCACTTCGACAAGTCACAATATGAGATGAGAGATTTCATCATGCAAACATTGTCGCGATTTCATCAACTGTTGGAGCTTGGGACACATCCACCATCTCCCTCCATACCCCTCCATTGACGTTCATGTCTTCTGCCACAGGGAATCCTAGGACCCTTCAAGGCCTCCAAATCAACAGCAGCATGTGGAACACATCGTCGAAGACCTCCTCCAAAGCCTGGCAACAGCGGATCTATGCAGTGGATCTAACCTGGATGCAGCTCCCTCTCTGCCTTTTTGTCACCAAGTACATGATATACCATGTATCCACATGATAAGCATAGATGTTAGCACCTTCTCCACATCATAATCTAATGATATGATCATTCCATACACATCCACTGAGTTCTTCCTTTGTCGCATGTTTGGCACAGTTCGAAATCCATCTTCTCCCGACCTCGAAATCCACGGACTCGGAGAGCAAGGCGTTGACATAGGGCTCCAAAGTTCTCAGGAACCGCACGTTGTCGTTGGCCTCCTCCCGGCTATCCTCAGAAAGCAGTGGGTGCTTAGGGAGAATCCATAGAGTTCTATAGATGATCGAATCCAAAGTAATTTCTGTAGATGTGTTTCCATTTTTTCTATCTTTCTTCAGAATATTTTTTAGAATCTAAAAAAATCCAACCCTTCATGGAGAAATCGAATCTCAAGTAGAGCTTCACTACGGCTACGGAAGCGGTTTCGGTTCGGAAAGCCACAACTGCTGGTTTTCAAAAAAAGCAAGATCTATACTTAGCCAACAAGCAACAACCAGTAGTCACAACAGCACTGCCTCGTGAGGCCTCATGGAAGTAGCCCATCCCAGGGGAACCCCTTTTGGCGCCTCCACTTCCTTCTGAAGCCGCGCGAAGGGAGACACATAGGTGCTCTTGCTGGCTTCCAAAAAGCGTAAGACCTCGCCGTGGCTTCCACTTGGGACGCAGCAACCGCAGCATGGCCAACTGCATCAGACTGCAGCGCATCTTGCTGTTTCCCAACAGGGGACTGATGTTGTGTGGGGACATATTGGGATTATCTGCAAAGGGTTGGGTGTGACAAGTTTGCTATGATTGTAAAATGGCTGAGAAAATATCATTTTGCCCTTGAAGAAGGGTCTCTCGGAATCTCTCAAACCACTGGACATGATCTCGTGATCTGTTGCACTTTCCGAGTTCAGGCGTAACATTTGGGGATGGCTGAGGTAAGCACTCGTTTGATGCCCTCCATCTGCAGCTGATTTTGAATGGAATTCAAATTGTTGGCCTCAGCTGCAGAAGCTTCCGCGGACAAATGGCAAGTCGTGGCAGCCAGAAATGGCGCAAGGCTTCACCCCACAATCTTAGTCCTTTCAAACGCCTTGCGGTCATTCTTCGTCGTTTTGCCACAAGAATTCTCCCATCCTCCCCAATCTAAGGTGGCCTAGCATCTTTTCGGGTGTCCAATTTCGCCATCGGTTGGCCCAGGGGTCCGATGCCCATCACTGGACGGCTGATCTGAGCATCGGACCCGACTCTGCCAGAACCTGAGCTCAGCATCGGGTTGCGGATCTCCATCTCTGAAGACATGCTCCGGCTCCTGATGGAGCTGGTGGCAGATGTGAAGCGGGTGACAGGGTGGCAGGTGTGTTTCACTTGGGACCTTTCTAAAGAAGAATGGGTCCCTGATATTTTGGCAATATGTGACCCTTCCAACTATTAGCCAAAGTTGGGTCACCAATGATGGTCATATGTTGTTCCACAATTGAAGGTCTCATCTCCGAAAAATCTCAACTTGCCAAAGAAATACACTGCTTCAGATACAGTGACGACTGGCTCAGATTTGAGTTGCCACCACTCTTCGGATTTCTGAGAATTCCATCAAGAAATCAAGTCATATCAGCTTTGGTCCCTGACAGTTCCACCTGTCTCCAGAAATTAGTTTCTCAGCAGGTTCTCTCACCCCAGTTCCAGGTTCCGTGTCACAGCTGAATTCCCTACAGTATGGGCCCCAAGATCCCAAGGTTCTTTGCTGTGAAACCTGAATGGTGTGGGAGCGTTCACCGAATGCCATGGGAAATGTCGTCCAGCAAACAAAGCACAAGCAAGCAACATGAATGAAATCTCGAAGTGAACATGTTCTTCAAATTTTCAAGATGGCTTCTATCCCGGGACACTCCAAACAATAGCACCAGCTCCTGCTTGAGCACATACCGCACCTGTTTGGTCCACGTGATCACCTCAACAGCTGAGTGACAGCCAATGCCATGGCCCGGTGGATCCAATGGTGGCCCCATGCTGTTGCTCCAAGGTGCAGCTCCTTCCAGCACATGAACACGGTCCTGACCGCGGAGATGCAACCCATGAACCAACCATTGGAGCCGTGGTGATTAACTGGGATGAACTGTGAACATGCCTTGGTTTCCCATGATCCAACTGATTCACATAGCGCCCACCAACCAAAGATAGTGATCAGTTGCATGTGAACCGTTTGTCCTCCTTGCTACAAAATGTTCAGCCCACTGACTCCTCGCACCTTAGAAATTACCACAACGGTTTGCAGTTTATCCTCAACCCCAAGCTGGTCAAGACAAGGCCTTGGTAATTTCCAAAGTATTCGGTGTTCGCCTAAGCTTTGCGTAACTCGTGCCCTGTCCTTGCTGATGGTGCTGGATGACGCTTTGCCTGGCAAAAATCCGAAACAGACTGCCACTCCTCCCACCAGCAGACCAGGCATCAAGTGTGGCAAGATAAATAGATCCACTGTTGGGGCTGAGAGCTCCAATGGGTTCATGGATCTCTCAACGAAACTTCCAACCACGTGAACCCATAGCAATCCATGCTGCCATCTCAGCACTCATCAAGTCTACCGCTCTGAGCACCCCAACCTTGACCACTGTCCTGCAGCGCCGAAACAAAGCACGGAAGCCAATGAAATCAATGAGGCTATGAATCAATGGTTCATCAATGCTGTAGTGCTGTAGTCCGAACTATTGTTGCTATTCCATAGGTATGAATCAATATGAATGATGATTCAGTATTGAAACTATCATTGCATCATATAGTTCCTTTACTAATCAATAGATTCGAAAGTATGTTTTTAATAGCCCTTTCTTCTATGTACAACTTCAGTCTATCCTTGTGTCCTTTATCCATTAGATCCTTGCGTCTTCAACTGATTCACAGTTTCATTTACCACTTGGACAATTGATCAACAGATTCTTGAGTCTTCCAGTGATAACAACAGGTTCATGGACCATCAACAGATTCATTGGAAAAAGTGGATTTTTGAGTCTTGAAATGTGAATCTCCCAATCACCTAGAATTCATCATACCACTCAGTGATTAAAAATTAGTTTCTTTAACCACTTAGTTGATTAACCCTTAGGTGACTAAATAACCACTTAGTCTTTCAATCTGAATCTCTCAACGGTACCCGTTGCTCCCATGCTGCGTTTCCTGTGCTCCGGAGGCTTCCCTGGGCGGCAGCGGCAGAAGAGTTTGGCCCTTCATCAGACCCACCGTCACGTGAAGCGTCGCCAAAAAGCCTCAGCTCCACGGCTTTGGATCTAGGATTTGTGCGAGTTTTTTCTAAGATGTGGATTTTCCAAGTTTTTCTCAGATGCAGATCTAAGATGTGTTCTAAGATGTGATTTCTATAGATCTGTACAGTACTTTCGATCTGTTGGACTGCTCTTTTGGATCTCTATATCTTCTAGATCACTGAAACGTGGAAGGACAGGAAAAGAGAACGCAACAAAATTCTGCCACAGGTCCTCCACATGTCCAAAAATTGGAGCCTACCTTCAGGAGAAAGCATCCACCGGCTGTGCAGATATGCCACCAAAGTGCTGTGAAACTTTTCGATGAGATCCCGTGTGATGAGGTCTGACCAACCCCGCTGGTTCGCAGGGTTCATCAGCACCGACAGATACACGGAGTGGCAGTAGCTGTTGATCAAATCCATGATCCCCTGGCGACTCAGCAGGTGACCCAGCGTTCTCCCACAACTTTGCCCGCACCCCAAAACTCGAAGCCACAAATTCACCAGCAGTTTTCAAGGACTCGTTTTTCACCACCACGGACGACCCTATAACTCCAAGGCCATGTGAAGTGGCCACAGAGTTCCAGCCTTCGCCAACTCGACAAAGACCACTGGGCGTTGCGCCAGACCTGGAGAGTGGCAGCCACTGGGCGGCCGGTCACGCTTCACTCTGCGGTCCAAGGTGCTGAAGTCGATCTCCACTTCCGGTTTGGAGCGCACCAAGGCAAGGACCTGACGGAAATTCGTCCAAGGAAGGGAGCAGTTCAGCAGTTGCTCCACCGGGTTGGGAAATTTTGCTTCCAACAACCGGGGGTCAGCCATTCCAAGTGTCACTCCACCTGGTCATGAATCGAAACCAACTCCTTGTGGCACATCAGCACGCAGGGCGATCCGATCGGATCCGATCCCACCGTCCCGCCAGGGTCCCGCCAGGGTGGTCCCAAGGTCCCGCCTTCTTCTTCATCTGGGCTGCCTCAGTTGGAAGCACTTCACCCAACAGTGCACAGGTGAAAAAACTGAGGCTCTTGCCGTCGGCAACTCGCTGGAAGCGCTACAACTGTCACCATTGGATGACCTCGGAGACATGAAGTTCACCACGAAAAATCCAACAAAGACAGATTCAGACTTGAAGAAAACTTGTAACAAAGAGCAGCCAACAAAGACCTGAAAATATGTTCGACCCTTTCTACAGCCTGGCATACCTTGTTGGAAGATCGTGGATGAAGCGATTCTGAGAGATCCACAGATGAAAGAAGATCCCTGGCAGCTCCACCTGGCAGTGTGGATTCTCGTCAGTTCTCGGAAGATGCACTGCTTCGTTAAAGTTGCGTCGGCCCCAAGTCATCATCTCATCCTTTGACAAACACGGATCCGTTTCTGGCAAAGCCATGGTTAGCGGGTATCAGCTGCGCAGGCTCAACTTCTGGACATTAGCAAGCATTGGTTGTGTGTGTAGGTGTCATGATGTGCCAATTGGAAGCCCCTTAAAACAACAATCGACCCTGGAACGCCAAACTTACCATTCGAATTGGGGATCTACCCTGGAAGCCAATTCGACTCATAGAAGGTCGGTTCTCTCAACTAGATGAAGATCATCTATTCATCTCTATGGAGAACATTCATCCATTATACATTACTATGTTATTACTTACATAGAGAACAATCATACATTACTTAATCCATCGTGGATGGTGGAGAGCATTCCTCTATGGATCTCCACCATCCATTCCTTCATCCATCTCCCCGTTGCCTCATGAATGAAGGTCTGCAGCGTGGTGCGGCTGGCTGGGTCATCGTTAAAGAGCTGCTGGAACCGTTCCTCGGTAGCCGATCCATCCACCCACGGGGTCACCCACCACGGCACCGCGTGGCGCTGCACCGCTGAGGGCAGCACCAGCTTCTCTTTCCGCACCGCGAAGATGGTGCTGACCCTGACAGGCGGTTGGTGATGGCTATAACGATGATGGCTATAGGCATCATGGTTACAGGATGCTATAGGAATGTCATATGGTACCTATTCCATGGCTATCTCAAGGCTCTAAATCAATATGTGATGCTTCCTGATGAGTTGAGAGTGCAATCGAACAATCGTGAAGTAATCGACTCACCATCCGTCGTAATGTTGAGACCTTGGTCCGTAGTTCATGTGGCACTGGAAAAGTTTCCACCGTTTTCCATAGAAAAAAAAAGGTGGCCAAGAGAACTTGCAGCCTTGAAATCTGGGGACTCAAAATTGGTTGTGTCAAGGAAGCATCGCGTCGGATGCCGCGGTTGCGACTGTCCCCCACAGGTGGCCTTCTGAGCACCCATGCAGCACGTTCATCTGCCTCATGTCACGTCAGCCAAACTAGAGAAAACTGATGGCAAGGGAAGCATTTTCCTAGCAACCAGCCGTTCATGGTAATCACAGAGCGTTGTCAACCACTACTGCACTGATGGTTGATTAACAATCATGATCAATAGAGTCCGGAGTGATTTAGGGTGACTGTAGTTGTTACTGTAATGAAAACCATCATGACCATCTTAACAAACAGCTGCATTATATTGCATTATTAGAAATAGTTTGAATCGCCAGCGATTCGAAAACAAACAGAGTCACAGTAAGGACCACTTCACTACTGTACGACCATTCCTATTTATGAACCAGCACGAATGTATTAGATCACCCACGGATCACCAAAGGCCATCGATCCATCTTGACTCGTTGTGGTTTCTCACCATTTGTCGTGAACCAATTTGGTGATTCTGACTAATTAGGTATCGGTATGACAGTATGACTATCTTCCAAGTTCTTCGATCTTTTCCAGACCCCAAACAGGATTTCTAGATATGGCCACCACATCTGCCCGAAACTTCTGGACAAAGACCAGCAAACCCTCAGCTGACCCCCCACCGTTCCGTCCAAGTGACCCTGTCACCCATGGGGGCATTCACAACGCCATGGCATGGCGCACTGATTCGCGCGGTTCTAAGCCATCAAGGAGCTAGGTTGTGTGCTAAGGCTCTGTCAAGGCTATCAGTTCTCCCAAGTCTTGTCATCAGTTTCTCCAGTGGTGCTGTGAACTTCGTTGAGAATTTTCAAGTCTTAACAGATCTGTTTCTGCAGCTGATCGCATCTGTCATGGCAACACCATGTTTCCCCCTCAGGATCCCCCCTGTCTTAGCGAGCCACCATGTCCAAGCGCAGCGTTCAAGTGAGTGCCATACGCTGGTTGAGCATCACGTTTCTCATCACTTTTCCAAATTACTTTGAACAGAATTTGGAAATTTCTTTAGATTCACAGGGATTTCATCACTTTTCATATGTGTTTAGCAAATCACTTTGGAAAAGTTGTGTTTAGCATCTTTAGAGACTAGACCCATCACTTTTCCCACAGCTAAGATTTAGTTGTAGCTAGACTCATTTCTGTTTCCAACATATTTTTTCAGAAAGATCCTATCACCACCCTCAACGGTCACCACCATCTTCGCAGCCTCACAGCCCTGCCACCCATCCAGGTTGGTCCCTGGCACCGGGCTGAACCTGCTCGATGGCCGCCAACTTCTCAGCCTCCGTCTTCTTCTTCAGGCGCTGCTCATGCTTGGCCTTAGAGCGGGGGAGCACCAGGAGTGACCGGTGGCGGATGCGATTCCTACAGGTCAGTGGTTGTCAACTGCGCAGTTGGGGATCAATGATTGCACTAGCAAGAGGGTCAATGAGTGAAGCTATGTCACAGTTTCCAACACCCATGGGTGATTCCCATAAAACACTGATACGAGTTGGCAACATTGTTGCAGTAGCAGCGAACTGTTGACAAAAATGAACACATCCAACTAATGGCACCAAAGACTATTGACACGAAAGATTGATTCGATTCACCACGCGCAACGAGTCCATCTGATCTGCAATCATTCAGTGGCCCCCTTGTGCTGCCGCCATCCTTTGCTGAGGCTCCATCCATGGGACTCTCCTCTGCCACAGGTCATCATTCCATCATCCAGCCATGACAACTTGTGACAAATCAAGTCCATGTAAATGATCAATGATAAAAACCAGTGTATGTAAATGCAAATGATCCATGAATGATTCATGATCATCATGCCATGGTCTTCCTCATCAACAGTCTTGAGACTGCAAGACCCGAAACACCGGTCACCAGGAAGCGAACAGCTCAAGGTTTTGCAAGATCAGGGTCGACACAGCCCCACTTCCGGGGGTCCTTGGCTCTTTCCATTGCAGGCCAAGCGGTGGCCTGGCTACAGGCTCGGAAACCCAGCCGCTCCAAGACTCGTTTTGGACTTCGGAATCTATGCAGAACATGGGTAAAGTCATGATATAGTTCGTGATTGGTGAGATATGAATTTAGTGAAATATGTAGGTTTCAAATGATTGTTGATTATATATATATATATATGTGTGTAGTTTTCCACTGTGAAACGCCATTCTCCATGACCAGCGCGCTACCCAAATTGGTAGCCAGTCTCCAGGTCCCCAGTCGTTGCCTCGCGGTGCACTTCCTGCCAGGACTTCTTCAACTCAGTGGCCAACCTTGGGAGCCCAGGTTGACACAGAAATCACCGTGGAACCAGCCATAGATCAGCCAGTTGGAAGCAGTCATAGATTGACCTACCCTACATCAACCATCAACTAGTTGGTGGCAGCTCCATCTGCAATCTTTTCAGCAATTTCACCTGGCGACACGTGCACTTCGCCGGTTGAACACACCTCTTGGGGCTGGCCTTCAGCTTAGTTCAAGAGGTCATCAATTCGATGTCAATGCATTGATGCCATGCAATTCGACCTCAAAGAAAAGGTCTGAATTCGGAGGGATCGGGCCTGTGCCGGACTCACCATAAGCCAAAGCAACTGGCACACGCATCACAGCTCGCTCTCCAAGGCTCATGTGTCGTAGGCCCATATCCCAGCCAGGGATGACTTGAGAAGCACCAAGTTGAAAACTGAAGAGGTCACCGTTTTTCGTCGAATCGAAAAGCTGACCACTTGGCAGGTAGCCCGCATATTCCACAAAGAGTTTGTCACCATCCTTGGGAAAGGTCCTGCCATCTCCAGCCTTCACTTGTTTCAGCATCAAGCCACTTTCAAGAACCAAAGCAGGGGCATTTGATGACATCATCTTGGGAAGCAAAGACTCGTGGTCGCTCTTGTTCGTTGAAGTTGCAACTCTTGAGTCATTGGGTTTCTCCATGATTCTCTGAAGAGTAGCCTCGTCAAGATCACCATGCTGCACCTTCTGGAGAACTGTTGGACTCAGAATCTCTTGCAACGCTTCTGGGCTGCTCACCATCGACGCAAGTTGAGGATTTGCTGCAACCATTTGCTGCACCATGGGATTCTCCTGCACAATCTTCATCAGGAGCTTCTTGTCGGATGTGATGCTCTGAATGCGCTTCTGAACGCTCTCAGTCTCCAACTCCTGCTTCAATCCAGGGTCCACATAAGCCCCTGCAAGATCGCCACCAACGGACTGCAGCATGTTCTGCAAGGCGTCGACATGAACGGGCTTGTTTGACCCCAACCTTTGAAAGATGCTGCTCCATGCTCCCATGTTGGGGATCTCTTTCTTTCCATGGATAACATCACCCAAATTGAAGCTCTCAGTTTGTGGAGCCTGTGCAGGATCAAGAGTCTTCCTCTCCTCATGCGCCACAGAGATTTTCGGGGCAACTTCAACCGAGAGAACGGCACTGATGCCAAGCAAAATCACTGCCGACAGGAACATCTCGACTTGAAGGCGGCACGGACTGGGACGAATTGGATGTTGCTTGATCTTGAACCGAAGACATCCGAAGACCAAGGCATTCAGAGTCCCTCATTCCTACATTCAATTTCCAAGCAAACCATGCAACCCAAAGCCCCCGGCAAGAGACTGAAAGAATGTAAAAGCATAGAAGTACTATCTTGAAACCTATTGCACAGTGACATAAAGTTGACTGAGAATGCAAAAAGAATGCCAAGGCGTTTCCGCTCACAGAAAATTGGTTGCAACACTTTGAACACATCTCATATCATCTAATCCAAGATATGCAATGCGAAGTGTAAAAGGCAATTGAATGGTGTCTTTCACATTTGAACACCAAACGCTAAGCGCTTCATCTGCAATCTTTTCAGCAATTTAACCTGGCGACACGTGCACTTCGCCAGCTGAACACACCTCTTGGGGCTGGCCTTCAGCTTATCTCAAGAGGTCATCAATTCGATGTCAATGCATTGATGCCATGCAATTCGACCTCAAAGAAAAGGTCTGAATTCGGAGGGATCGGGCCTGTGCCAGACTCACCATAAGCCAAAGCAGCTGGCACACGCATCACAGCTCGCTCTCCAAGGCTCATGTGTCGTAGGCCCATATCCCAGCCAGGGATGACTTGAGAAGCACCAAGTTGAAAACTGAAGAGGTCACCGTTTTTCGTCGAATCGAAAAGCTGACCACTTGGCAGGTAGCCCGCATATTCCACAAAGAGTTTGTCACCATCCTTGGGAAAGGTCCTGCCATCTCCAGCCTTCACTTGTTTCAGCATCAAGCCACTTTCAAGAACCAAAGCAGGGGCATTTGATGACATCATCTTGGGAAGCAAAGACTCGTGGTCGCTCTTGTTCGTTGAAGTTGCAACTCTTGAGTCATTTGGCTTCTCCATGATTCTCTGAAGAGTAGCCTCGTCAAGATCACCATGCTGCACCTTCTGGAGAACTGTTGGACTCAGAATCTCTCGCAACGCTTCTGGGCTGCTCACCATCGACGCAAGTTGAGGATTTGCTGCAACCATTTGCTGCACCATGGGATTCTCTTGCACAATCTTCATCAGGAGGTTCTTGTCGGCTGTGATGCTCTGAATGCGCTTCTGAACGCTCTCAGTCTCCAACTCCTGCTTCAATCCAGGGTCCACATAAGCCCCTGCAAGATCGCCACCAACGGACTGCAGCATGTTCTGCAAGGCGTCGACATGAACGGGCTTGTTTGACCCCAACCTTTGAAAGATGCTGCTCCATGCTCCCATGTTGGGGATCTCTTTCTTTCCATGGATAACATCACCCAAATTGAAGCTCTCAGTTTGTGGAGCCTGTGCAGGATCAAGAGTCTTCCTCTCCTCATGCGCCACAGAGATTTTCGGGGCAACTTCAACCGAGAGAACGGCACTGATGCCAAGCAAAATCACTGCCGACAGGAACATCTCGACTTGAAGGCGGCACGGACTGGGACGAATTGGATGTTGCTTGATCTTGAACCGAAGACATCCGAAGACCAAGGCATTCAGAGTCCCTCATTCCTACATTCAATTTCCAAGCAAACCATGCAACCCAAAGCCCCCGGCAAGAGACTGAAAGAATGTAAAAGCATAGAAGTACTATCTTGAAACCTATTGCACAGTGACATAAAGTTGACTGAGAATGCAAAAAGAATGCCAAGGCGTTTCCGCTCACAGAAAATTGGTTGCAACACTTTGAACACATCTCATATCATCTAATCCAAGATATGCAATGCGAAGTGTAAAAGGCAATTGAATGGTGTCTTTCACATTTGAACACCAAACGCTAAGCGCTTCATCTGCAATCTTTTCAGCAATTTAACCTGGCGACACGTGCACTTCGCCAGCTGAACACACCTCTTGGGGCTGGCCTTCAGCTTATCTCAAGAGGTCATCAATTCGATGTCAATGCATTGATGCCATGCAATTCGACCTCAAAGAAAAGGTCTGAATTCGGAGGGATTGGGCCTGTGCCGGACTCACCATAAGCCAAAGCAGCTGGTACACGCATCACAGCTCGCTCTCCAAGGCTCATGTGTCGTAGGCCCATATCCCAGCCAGGGATGACTTGAGAAGCACCAAGTTGAAAACTGAAGAGGTCACCGTTTTTCGTCGAATCGAAAAGCTGACCACTTGGCAGGTAGCCCGCATATTCCACAAAGAGTTTGTCACCATCCTTGGGAAAGGTCCTGCCATCTCCAGCCTTCACTTGTTTCAGCATCAAGCCACTTTCAAGAACCAAAGCAGGGGCATTTGATGACATCATCTTGGGAAGCAAAGACTCGTGGTCGCTCTTGTTCGTTGAAGTTGCAACTCTTGAGTCATTGGGTTTCTCCATGATTCTCTGAAGAGTAGCCTCGTCAAGATCACCATGCTGCACCTTCTGGAGAACTGTTGGACTCAGAATCTCTTGCAACGCTTCTGGGCTGCTCACCATCGACGCAAGTTGAGGATTTGCTGCAACCATTTGCTGCACCATGGGATTCTCCTGCACAATCTTCATCAGGAGCTTCTTGTCGGATGTGATGCTCTGAATGCGCTTCTGAACGCTCTCAGTCTCCAACTCCTGCTTCAATCCAGGGTCCACATAAGCCCCTGCAAGATCGCCACCAACGGACTGCAGCATGTTCTGCAAGGCGTCGACATGAACGGGCTTGTTTGACCCCAACCTTTGAAAGATGCTGCTCCATGCTCCCATGTTGGGGATCTCTTTCTTTCCATGGATAACATCACCCAAATTGAAGCTCTCAGTTTGTGGAGCCTGTGCAGGATCAAGAGTCTTCCTCTCCTCATGCGCCACAGAGATTTTCGGGGCAACTTCAACCGAGAGAACGGCACTGATGCCAAGCAAAATCACTGCCGACAGGAACATCTCGACTTGAAGGCGGCACGGACTGGGACGAATTGGATGTTGCTTGATCTTGAACCGAAGACATCCGAAGACCAAGGCATTCAGAGTCCCTCATTCCTACATTCAATTTCCAAGCAAACCATGCAACCCAAAGCCCCCGGCAAGAGACTGAAAGAATGTAAAAGCATAGAAGTACTATCTTGAAACCTATTGCACAGTGACATAAAGTTGACTGAGAATGCAAAAAGAATGCCAAGGCGTTTCCGCTCACAGAAAATTGGTTGCAACACTTTGAACACATCTCATATCATCTAATCCAAGATATGCAATGCGAAGTGTAAAAGGCAATTGAATGGTGTCTTTCACATTTGAACACCAAACGCTAAGCGCTTCATCTGCAATCTTTTCAGCAATTTAACCTGGCGACACGTGCACTTCGCCAGCTGAACACACCTCTTGGGGCTGGCCTTCAGCTTATCTCAAGAGGTCATCAATTCGATGTCAATGCATTGATGCCATGCAATTCGACCTCAAAGAAAAGGTCTGAATTCGGAGGGATCGGGCCTGTGCCAGACTCACCATAAGCCAAAGCAGCTGGCACACGCATCACAGCTCGCTCTCCAAGGCTCATGTGTCGTAGGCCCATATCCCAGCCAGGGATGACTTGAGAAGCACCAAGTTGAAAACTGAAGAGGTCACCGTTTTTCGTCGAATCGAAAAGCTGACCACTTGGCAGGTAGCCCGCATATTCCACAAAGAGTTTGTCACCATCCTTGGGAAAGGTCCTGCCATCTCCAGCCTTCACTTGTTTCAGCATCAAGCCACTTTCAAGAACCAAAGCAGGGGCATTTGATGACATCATCTTGGGAAGCAAAGACTCGTGGTCGCTCTTGTTCGTTGAAGTTGCAACTCTTGAGTCATTGGGTTTCTCCATGATTCTCTGAAGAGTAGCCTCGTCAAGATCACCATGCTGCACCTTCTGGAGAACTGTTGGACTCAGAATCTCTTGCAACGCTTCTGGGCTGCTCACCATCGACGCAAGTTGAGGATTTGCTGCAACCATTTGCTGCACCATGGGATTCTCCTGCACAATCTTCATCAGGAGCTTCTTGTCGGATGTGATGCTCTGAATGCGCTTCTGAACGCTCTCAGTCTCCAACTCCTGCTTCAATCCAGGGTCCACATAAGCCCCTGCAAGATCGCCACCAACGGACTGCAGCATGTTCTGCAAGGCGTCGACATGAACGGGCTCATTTGACCCCAACCTTTGAAAGATGCTGCTCCATGCTCCCATGTTGGGGATCTCTTTCTTTCCATGGATAACATCACCCAAATTGAAGCTCTCAGTTTGTGGAGCCTGTGCAGGATCAAGAGTCTTCCTCTCCTCATGCGCCACAGAGATTTTCGGGGCAACTTCAACCGAGAGAACGGCACTGATGCCAAGCAAAATCACTGCCGACAGGAACATCTCGACTTGAAGGCGGCACGGACTGGGACGAATTGGATGTTGCTTGATCTTGAACCGAAGACATCCGAAGACCAAGGCATTCAGAGTCCCTCATTCCTACATTCAATTTCCAAGCAAACCATGCAACTCGTGCTATCCAAAGCTCCTGCCAGAAATTGGTTGTAAAACACTACCTTACGTCTTTCACGGTGTTTGAACCCCACGCATTGCAACACACTTCACCTTGGATCGGCACGTTACATCGGTTTCCTCGAGGTGAAGTCCCACGGAAGCCTGACGATGAGATGCTGAGGCATTCAAACATTCAACCAGGAGTCAGGCACGCCACAAACGACATGGGGAAACCTTGGAGATTGATATGATTCAAAGCTGAAGCCCTTGATCCATCTCAATCTCATGTGCAGAATGGATCATATTTTTCCAAAGAAAATCTGAAGCTTGAGAAAAGACATCCGTCATCCATCACTCAGGTGCAACCAATGGTGTCCTCCTCTGCCCCCATGGGAGTCATGTCCACCAGCAGCTTTCCCTGCCGTTTCGTCAGCTCCTAAACGCGCCAGAAGCGCAAGTGAAGCTTCGATGTGTTGAGTCATGGTGGAAAACACGTGGGGAGAACTCAAGACATAGGAAAACATCTTCAAACAAATCCAAGCTGAAATTGTGATAAATAATATGGATAAGCTAGGAATAGTTAGGAAAGTTTCCACCCTCATGTTCACACAGCGCAAGGAAAGCTCAAGCAAGATACATTGGAGAAAAAAACACGACCAGCAGCCACTGATCTTGGCTCCTCCAAAGTTCTCACGGCATCTGCGATGGATGAACGCACCTCACCAGCAGACCCAGGAGATTCACAGCGTCCATCCCAGGATCCCATCACCCAGCAGCAGGTCTCCCGGCCTTGACCTTCCGATCCACCAAACACAAGGCCTGCAGCAACACGCGGCTCTGGCTGCCACCTTCATCTCCAGCACCTGGCAGTAGAGGCGCTGGACCCATCTACAACCATCATCCCATCCCATCTCCACCTATGAGGTTCTGGGCGTTCTGCAGCAAAGCCAAGCCCTCCTTCAAGGCTTCGGGATCTTTCTCCTGCCAACTGCCAACACGTGGCATCACTTGGTGGATCTGCTGATTGCCAGTCCTCACAGGCAAGGATGACTCGCATCAGCATCCGGTTCCACTTGTTGGTCTGCAGCGACTTGGAACGCACTTCGTAGTGCGCCACCTGAGCAAACCACACGGCCGTTCGTATGCCATGCGATTCGCATGCCATTTTGTCATTTTTGAAGCTGGAAAACGGGTGGTTTCAGGGTCACCCTTCAGGGTCACCCACATCAACACATGAGAGCTACACCTTGAGGCACCTTTGCAGAGCTCTCATCTGAAAAGATCCCAATCCGCCGGCCCTTGGGCGCGGCGTGTTTTAGGTAGTCCGTCTTAGTTTCTTGATTTGTCCAAGTCTGAGTTTTACCTTCAAGCCTAAATGCTCCTCCGCGCGGATTTTTGCCAAGTCTAACTTGGACCACCCCTCCCCTGTTTTTATTTTGAACTGTATTTAACCCTCGGGTACATGCATGAGATTAAGATCAGACTTTGA
>VSDK01021672.1:153730-171011 GCA_009767595.1 Symbiodinium kawagutii
CCACGCCCGGGCCCCGCGGGCTGCCGCTGCGCGGCTCCGGGGAGGCGCTGCGGGGCGGGCGCGGCAGCGCCCCCGGCAGCTGCAGCGGCACCTCACTGAGCCTAGCGCCGCAGGTGCCAGGGATGTCACCACCGAACTGGTCCCAGCGTTCGCAGCATGCTTGGAGCATTGAAAGGAACCAGCATGGTTGCTGATTGAACCAGTTCTTTCAAGCATGGGTCAAGCTACTTAAACTTGAATTTGGATGAATCATCTTGAATCTCTTTCTGATGAACTGCAGGTCCAAGTGGAATTAGAAGAATTGGGGTAGCATTGGATGGGGGCAACATGCAATTATTTTACTTTTGAAGATCTGCACCCAGGTTGGTCCTGACCACATCGTCGCAATGCGGCCAATAGGATCCTGCAACGGGGACATCTCCCCTCGATCCAACTGCATATCAAGCTTGTCGACTTCAAGAGAATGAGAGCTGCTTGATGCAGAAGACTTCAGTTTCAAGTTCCCCCATGGTTCCCCGCAGAAGGTCAAAATGAAATGAAGGTAGAATTTTTGCGGAAGCTGTTTTGTTCCAGCACTTCCCCATGTTTTCACCCAGATATTCCCCATGTCCACCGGCTGGGCCCCCCGAACGTTCAGGTCTGGGAAGGCTGGGCAGCTCCGTACGGGAGCCTCTGAGAGGAGCTACTGAGTAACTGCTAAGGAGGGACCTGCTGGTGATTCGCCTGGTAGATCAGCCGACTTATCTCACCAGTCCATGGCTAATGGCTGCTAATTCTCATGGTAACCTGCTAGATTAGCTGGTGATTGGCTGGTAGACGAGCCCATGGTTCATCATGGAGAGATCAGCCTGGTTAATGATTAACGTCAACAGTGCTTTCACCAGCTGCAACCAGCTGATCTACTTGATTAATTATGCATAACAATGGTAGATCAAATGATGAATGATAGATGGTCATGAATCAATGATGCTCTCGAAGGTGATGGATCGTGATGCATTGATGATTCTGATGGATTATGATTGCAGGTTAATATCATGGTCAAGCACATCACAGGCAAAAATTGGTGAAGTCGTATCCTCAAGCTCTAGCAAACTGGTGCAGTGAAATGCGGCGACGTGAACTTTTTGGCCGGATCTGCTTTCCACATGAGTCCCCCAATGAAGCCTAAGATGCCCCAAGAACACCCATGGTATAGCCCGGAGCCCCACCATCCCCACCCATCTTGAAAATGAATGACCCATGCTTTAAAAGGAACGTCCATCACTGGATCCCCATTAATCATTAGACTCAATCATCATCCATCAATCATCATCCATGAACCATGGACCATTGACCAGCATCAGAATTAACCGTCATCCATTAACCGTCCATCCATCCATCCATCCAATCGACTTCTGCCATCAACTCCGGCCTCGCACCAGCTGCCCCGGAAGCTGTGCCCTGGCAGCTGGGATGGGTTGGTCGTTCTTCGGATTCCGAATCACTGAACTGAGTCTTGCTGGATGAGAAGCCAGGGAGCTTTAAAGACTAGTTTTTACCATTCATCCAGCAGGACTGGTTCAAATAAACAAGTTCATGGAATGACCTTCAAGATTCGTTCAAATCAACAAGTTCAGGTTTTCACAGACCTGTTGATTTGAACTGACCACATCCAAGTAGTTTATCACAGACCATGGATGAATAATTTCACATGACCTGGATGATCCACAGCTCTGCCACCTACTGGCCCCCCGCCTGTAGAGCGGCACGTGGCCATGGCTCGGGGCCAACACGGCAACCACGTCACCGCTGAAGGTCTTGGTCTTCAACGGCTCCAGTGCCACTTCCAAGGTGCTCAACATCGCTCCTGGGGGGCTGTAGGCAGCTGCAAAAAGCTGAGGTCACACCATCACAATCAGCTTCAACATGTGGGGCTGCTGACTTCCTGTGATCCTTGCGAACTGGATTTTCAAATGAATACTAACCCTTCTACTATCAAGTGATTCTGAAGCAGTTTTGGTGACCATTGGGCATAATTCATCAGTATTCTCCACCATCCTTTGCTTTTTGAAGATTGGACCATCCAGTGAAAGCTTCGCTATGCCAGGTCTTATCAGCCCCTGACTTTCACCAGTCCTGATGGCAAACATCTAAGCTTTGGCTCTCGTCATAGTCAAGTCACCAGTCACTGGGCAAACATATCTTGTTGCTGGGCATGTCTTGGCAGCTTCAGAACCGATGAGTCAAACAAAACTATCACACACTTGACATTGACATTTCAAGCTGAAGCTGTATGATGATGCTTTGAAGCCGTGACAGTGCACGTAGAAGCGTCACATGTCTGACTTGTCAAATCTGTGTTTCTAGGTGTGTGAAACTAAACAGCTTCCAAACACAGATTCACGAGTGGCTGAAGCGGCGCATGGTGGAATGTCTGACAAACAAGGCATGATAGGGAAGATTTGATTAACAAATGCATTCCAAACAAACTAAAGGAACCTACTCCGTTTCTTCATGGTTTCCGTCAGCATTCGAGGCACTGCAAAATGTCTCCGCAAATCTCTTGGAACATTTGGAACCTGCAAGGCATAACAAGACCTGACAGGGAATGGCATGCTGTAGAATCACCAGTCCTCTTTTGACTGCAACGAGCTGCCAGCTCGGAATGACTGCGCACCAGGTGCGTTCAGTCCTGTAACCTGCCTAGGCCCTAGGCACACTTATCGGCAGTTGTTATTTCCGGAGGCCAAATCGAATGTGCAGCAAATAATCGAGAAGGTTCCGCCAATGGCGTGGAAGCAGTAGACGCCAAAAGCCCAAGCACCAAATGGGCACATTGGATGACTTGGAATCTTCTGAATGCCTCTCAAGTGCCATCCACGTTGAAAGGTCGGGCAAAGAACCATCAGAAATTCTAAGCAACCAGCAATAAATGTGATCAATGGCTAGCAGTAACTGCCTGGAGCAGCCAAAATCAATGACCATCAGTAACTCACAATGATCAGCAATGACGAATTGCAACTATCCATGACTACCAAAAGCCATGGATGATGCACAGTGTTCGGAATCAAACGCATGTTGCCTGACATTTGGCTCCCTGCCTGCTGCCATCCCTCCAACACTCAGTGCCACTTGAACCCCATAGTCGTTGTTTGCACAGCCCAGGCTCGCTGAAAGGGAGGCACTGAGCCCAACCCAAGCGCTTGGAATGCTACCAGGCGCTGACACACTCAGGCCAATGCCAACAGCAGCCCAAACGTTCACGAAAGCTTGAGGAACAATCAGGTCTTTTACCAGGCTCTCGAAGGCGCCAACATTGCCAGCGGCCATGCCAAACGAGACCGAACCATAGGTACCCAAGGCTTTGTAATAGCCCTGAGCATACCATAACGACCACTTCCCGAAGCATTTCACCATGTTGGCTAAGAAATCCCAGACCCCTTCACTTCTGCGGCTCAACAGTCCAAGTGAATGGTTGGCCATCTGTCCACCTTGGCCGTTCACTTGACCTTTCTGCCGTTGGTGCTGTGGTGTAACTTCTCCATGGGTTTCTTCGGTTTCTTCGGTTTCAGCTTCTTTGGTTTGGGTGTAACTTCTCCATTTCTCAAACTCAACCCGGTCCACAAGCTTCATCACCTTCTCGAGTCCGCCAGGCGCTTCCAGAAACTTTTTCAGAGCCCCTTTCACAGCCTTGTGGCCAGCAAGGCCATATGCTTGCGCAGCCTCAACCAGTTGGACGGTCACCGAATTAACTTGGCCTAGAGACTACGGACAGTTATAGAATGAATTGTTCGCAAAAACATGTATCAACTACCGATGCACAAGACACATTATAGAAACGTAAACATTTGTAATTGCATTGCTTCGAACAGGAGTTTGGTAAGATCCACTGCGAATCTTTTGAATTTTAACCTATGCCACATGCCTGTGACTTAGAGACAATAAATAGGATCATGAATATGATCTTGGAATTCCTGTCTTCTCGAAGTCCTCATAGATGCGTGTCCCTCACATTTAAGCAAATAAAACATTGAAACACAAATAAAAAACATCATCCCCAAATAGTTAGCTCTAGATGATCAATGAAACCACCAAAAAACCAGCGACATTCTCACTGTTGCAATCACCAACGTCCAGCTCGCACCTCTAGTGACGAAGCCTGCGCGTCACGTCGCCAAAGTTGGACAAGCACCGGATGGTCCAAATGATTTTGGAAGCGACGCTGTAAGGTAGCCCGGTTGATGATCTCAGACTTCACATCAGAGAGCTTTCCACTTTTCATGAAGAGCAGGGTCTGCTTGTAGCTGGCTAAGACAATATCCCAGTAGTTCATGTGGTCACACCTCATCCTCACACATACAGGATACCAAGTTTCTTCCCACCGCTTCTTCACGGCTTCATGCGACACATTCTCCGAGGATGTCAAGGAACTCAGGATTCGATGTGTCTCCCGGGTGGCCTTGTCCAAGGCTGCAAACGTGGAAGTCGAACGCACCGCAGTGTCCTTCTCCTGAATCATGGACGGCGTCAATGTCTTGGCATTGAGGTCGTCGAACATGTCGCAAACGTATTTTGGTGGCAGGATTTGATTAGGAACTGTCTGGTTAGTGTTTGACTCCTTGATGAGAGCGGTGATGAGGATGTCCCAAATAATGTCAAAGCGGGCGAGCTGCTCCATGATCGCGACCAAGAAGGCAATGGGAAGCTTCCCAGCCTCCACCGCCGGCTCGATAAGGCAACTTGCGATTCGGATGCACTGCTCTATGTGAGTCCAATCCTGATGGGGGCAGTACTTTATGGCATCCTCACCCATGACTCTGTGCAAAGCACCATAGAATCCGGCAGTTTTGTCAGACAACATCTCAAGATCCGTTGAATAGTTGCCAAAGCGGTACGGGATGTTGAGATGCTTGGCTTTTGGGCCGCTGCTGATCAACCCAGAATAATTGGTCAAGTTGATGAGGACGATGGGAAGTGACACAGCCAGCTCATGTACTTTCTCAAGATCGTCCTTCTCAGCCTCGTGGATTGCATGAGTCTGTTTAGTCACAGTGGAGTGCATTTCGAGGAAATTGAAAGGACTGACTTTCCTCCTGATAGCCACAGCGCCCGCCTGGCTTTCGGTCTCAGGGCATATCGAGTAGAGGTGACACCAGCCCGTGCTTGGATAATACACTGCCCCCATGCAACTCTGTTCTTGCTGACAGCCAATGGGTTTTTCATCATTCTCGCACTTTGCTTGGCAGTCGGCCTGTGTGAGCCCACCCCAGCCGTTGCAGTTTCCCCCGCACTCATCATGAGTGTATGGGTAGCCTTTGCACCATTGATCTGTGAAATACTCCCAAGGCTCTGGAGTCCAGTGATCACCATAGCCGCCATAGGTGATGGTGAACCTTTCCCATGCATAGTCTTGTGGCAAGGAATACCAGTCATACTGCACAGAAGTCGCCTCCACTGTCTGATGCTTCATGACCACGAATCGATTGTGGTAGGCGCTGTGCAAACCAATCTTACCATGCAAAAGATCAACGACGTGGAACTTCTCCCATTGCCAACCGCCTTGGAGATCACTTTTGGCCATGATGGATGTGGAGACCATTTTCTGCGCGTCGGTCATTTGGACATAGCGTCCGAACTTTTCGTTGTACAAGCCAAGCATGCCCATTCCGACGTCAACTGCTCGGAACCGTTCGTCATCACAAGAGTCACACAAATCATCTGATCCTTGCTGGGTTGTGGTTACCAAGTCGGCCCCGTCGATGTTGATTATTTTCATAAAGCGATGGTGCCAGGGATTGTAGAACGACACCTTCTGCGAAATCAGCCAAGGTTTGCAACTAGCTCCTTTCGGAAAGTAGAGATATGGGCAATCGTCCTTCTGATACCCACCATCCTCTGCAATCAGAAACATTTCCCATGAGTTGGCGCTGGTCAACTGGTCAGAGTTCAAAGGACCAAGGACGATCAGGTTCTGGTGGTCCATCTTCACAAAATGATTGAAATGTGCGTTGTGGAGGGCAACGGATGCACCATAGCTGACGAAGGTGAAGTGCTCGCCAGTACTGGCATCGCAGGAGAGTTCCTCTTCATCACGAAGTCCGCCCGCTCGGATAAAACCCTGACCGTCCATTGCGAGGAAGCGATTGTGCTCAGTGTTGTGAAGAGCAACATTTCCATTGCCCGCATCCACCACTTTGAATCGCTCCCATGTCCAGCCAGTTGCCAAGCTCGGTGGGATGGTGTAGGCTAATGTCACATCGGGGTTTCTTGGGTGGCCAGCTGATGCATCTGCCCAGCCACCTTCTTTGACACGAATCCAGCGCTCATGATGTGGATTGTACAAGGCAATCCTTTTGCCGATCATTAGTATTTTGCAGCTCGCTCCAGCCGATGTGTAGAGGTTTCCACACTGCCTGGTGTAGGTTTGGTGCAGCACCCGAAAATCGCGCTTTGAGACCACACTTCCTACTCCTCCCTGGGTGTAAGCTGCGCTCTTCTCTTCGACTGGGCCGACTCCTATGCTTCCAAACTCGTTGATGATGAATCGCTTGTTGTGCCCGCTCCAAATCGCAGTGCCATGAACAGTACCTAAGAGAGCGAACCTCCCTCCTGCCGGCAGCTGCGGCCACTCATCTTCACTCAAAACCTTACTTGTCTTCAGCGATCCACCCTCCATGATGATGAACCGGTTCCATTCGGTGCTGTGTAAGGCATGTGTGCCCGAGCCAGTGCCCTAGGTGGACCGAGCAGGACAAAATCTGCAGACATTGGACATGAAATGACATGAACCCATGAGTTTTTTATGCTTTCTCAGAGTAAAGCAAATCATAGATCTCATTTTCATGCGGCTGCCAGTTCTGAAGAAAAAAGCAAACGAAGACAAACGAAGGAGCAAATCAAAGAGCAAATGCTCTGAAGAAGACTTCAATGTGCATTAATCTCTGACAAGCACACTGGTTGCAGAATCGTCATGTACTTAGTTTGTGGTTTCTCCTACACGAGCATGTCCTAAGGGCATCATCTGGATGCCCCTGTGCCTGGATAAGTTATATTTCCATAAGGGCTCAAGTCGGGGCCGCCATGGCAACAAAGATTCATCACTTTCAAATACATGTGCAATCCTATGAACGGCACTGCCATCCACTGCCATCCACTGCAATCCACGGCAATCCACTCTAATCCACCTCAATGTCACTGTCAAGTGAGTCACTTCCCGTGCCTCCAAGGCTCCACTAGCTTAAAGCGCTCATCTCTGGCCCAATCTGCGAGGTTGTCATTTCCACCCCAGGAGTAGCCAACGTGACATCCCTGGACACGCAACCACTTTCCCTCCTTCAAGCCCCGGATCGCAATGTAGGACCCTGCTGGAGGAAGTTGAAAACCTGTGCCAGAGACAATTTGGAAACCAGAATCCCATGTTCCGGAAATTGGTGGAGCTATGTCCACAGGTGTGAATGGACACATCCACCATACCATGTTCCCTGCAAACACGCGTTTGAAAATAAACATCTCGGCGCAAACCAGTTGTATGCAAAACACATGTATGTAAAGAATTGGTATTGAAACCTGCCTGATGTGACTCCAGCAGCATTTGAGGTTTCAATGCTGGTGCCCGAATTTGCTTCACTGTAAATTTTCGCCCCTTTCACTGTGAAGGAAGCGAAGGAAATGCATAGCAGAAGGATGACCTTCCGCGTTTGCCTGGCAGCTGCAGCTGAGTTCTGCTTCTTCTGATCGCTAGACTCTATGGCAACTTTCTTCACATCTCAGAATTAAGAAATCATGTCTGGCAAATCTTGAAACAAGTTACTTCATTGCGGTTGCTGGAAGAGACAATCTTGCTGGCCCAAGACGCGGTGATTAAACGGCTTTGGCTGCGGACGCGACACAAATTGGAGAAATCACACTGCCGCTTGCATTACGATCCGCTCATACTCCGTCCACCGGAAAGCAACAGTTTGTTTCTTCACCCGGAGCATTTGTTAGCTGCAAACGCACAGTTCACGCAACTTGGGAGGCTGCAACTTGCTCAAACTTTTTGTCCACTTGGGGCTCTGAGCAGTTTGTTTTGCTTGCTTGGACGCAAGGTCCATCACTGTCACAGGTGAAGCACCATGGGAGAAAGGGAAAAACAAATACATAGGCATACAAGAATACAAGTACCGAAGACAAAAAATGTGGAGGACTGTCAGAATACAAGAACAGATAAGAACAGAAATTCTGCCACCAAAACTCTTCAGCCCTCCAAAGAAGTCGATATTTCTACATGTCTCCTGTTGAAATCGCTGCCATGTGTCGGGCACCATACCAGCCTCACAAGTGTCCCTTAGCATGGGCGATGGTGCAGAACGGAGCAGAAGTGGAAACAACAAATGGTAAGGCTTTGTCATCGTATGGACTGTCACATGATCAAAAAATCATTGTCATGATATGTTTTCAAAAGTCGTACGACTGCATTTCTACAAATCTTAGAGGCATGTACACCCATTAAGTGACTTTTCCATGACTTTGTTTGGGAGTCATATATGCGGATTTCATGGTTCAGAATTCCAAAAACATCCCAACAGGACATCAGTCTTTCTGCGCTAGAAACCCAGGTTCTTCAGCAAGGAAGCAAGGCAAATCAATCTGTGAGACGAAAAACAATATCCATCAGCGACCATCGGAGAGTAAATCTTTATGTGAGTCGAAATTATGCCATGCAATGGCAGATACTACAACTACAATCAACACATGTTGCTTCTACCTACGAGTCGTTCTTCCATGCAGGATTTCGATCACACCATGAATCTTCTTCATTTCTTGGTGTCTGAAGTGATATGCTGAAACGGCTCAACTGCAGAGTTTCACACCTGGCGACTTGACGGCTCCAGGGCCGGCAGAGTCAATGGCCATGCAGCCTGATGTCGGTGTGAAGCGAAAGTGATCAGCCTAGAATTGTCATCAGCGCATCAAGAATCTTCTTGTAGCTCATCAGTGACTCATCAGTATGTAACCAGTTTGATGATCTTCATGGATGCAACCACCATGATCATCATACACAGCTTGATAGAAACACAAATAATGGACACTTGTGATTATGATATTTCTTGTCGCTATGATGGATTCTTTGCATCATTCTTACCGCTACAAATACATTGGATGACAGCGTGGGATAACTGGCGCATACCAGCACTGATGTTTGTGACTATCAAACTATCACAAACAAAAATAATTGCCATCACTATCACTGTTGAATTTACACAATGATAGCATGCTATGAACATATCTCCTCGTTTTGGAACATACATCAAATATATCAAAATAGATCAAAATAGCAAATAAGAAGCAGCGCTGTAGAGAAAATATTGAAGCTGATGTATGAATCCATCCATCTACATCCATAACAGCCGCCGTATCAAAAAGCATGACAAAAAAATATCAGATCGCTATAACGGTTATGGTCGTCAGGAATGCTGAGGAAACAGCCAGGCCAACCAACACTACATGTCGGTTTCCAACTCAGCCAGCGACCTTGACATCAACCCTTGGCTTATCAGCACATCATGTCATCCAACGGGTCACCAAGCAGCAAGGAACTGCAACCATCCACCTACTCAGCAGAAACTCAGCCTTTGTAGCAGCAGTCCAGCATTTACGGTCACCCAGCAACGAACATCAACCAACCCATCCAACTCAACTTCAGCATCCCACTGACCAACATGAACAAACCACCCAAGTGCAACTGATCAGCCACCGAACATGCAAGCACTTCCAAGGACAATGCTGTGGGGAGCCCACCAGCTGCACCTCCCAGGAGCCCCAGCTCTGGAGTGCTCAACTCCAGCGATGGGCATCGCGCCGGGCTGAGAGCCACAACACAGCTGGGAGCACAACCGGAGCTTCAAGCTGTGCAAAGTGCGCCATGTGTCAGATCTGGATCCTGGGATGGCCCCCACCTAGATGGCTATGGTTCAATATTAACCATCAATATTAAGCAACCATAATAGGGAAAACAATGGTTAATGATGGGAACCAGGGGTACAGGGTTTTGACCCATACCCAGATTGGAACAAAAAAACATGAACCAACCATTCAATCAAAAGTGATGAATCACTGCTAGTCGCTCCCTAGAGCGTTTGCTTTCCCATTGGGCAGTTTTTTGCTCCCGATGGCGTTTTTCACTCGGTTTTTCCGAAGTTCAGCCATCGAAACATTTTTCGCAACAGAGACCGAACTGCAAACATCTGAGATTGTTTTCTCCCTTGCCATTGTGAAGTGAACAGTTCCCTAGATCTGGTTGACTCCAATAAATGCGTCACGTCCTCTTGAACCTGGAGGGTATCAAACTCTGCAAGTGCCAAAGTCAAGTATATAACTCAAGTCAAGTCATAATGTTTGAATGTTGCAGCTCTCCTGTTGCTACGCTGAGTGCCGCCTTCGACTGCTTTTGCCCGAGTCGGTTCTGAGAGATTGGATGTGGCACTGAGGACTTCTGGCTTTGGAAATGCTTTGATATGTTATGATACACGAAGAAAACACAGATTTCCACAAGAGGCTCTAGTTCTAGCCAAGCTTGGTGCTGCAATCCGGCTTCGGGCAACCTCCGCATCGAACGCGGTGCATCTTCAACGACTGCACACGAATGAGAGCTGCCATTGGCTAGACATCTGGGTGGGAGATGGGATCTACCATGATGGCTCATGGCCCGAACTCCTAAGGTGCATGTTTGCCTTTGGAGTCCAGAAATCTGCACCAGAAAGCGGCTTGTTGAAGCCACGCGCTCAAAGGCAAGCTGACTCTTCCAACCCCGAATCATCTCCCATTTCTCAGGGTATTGGAAAGTCGAGTTCTCTGCCAAGAGATTGGTTGCTTAATCTTACTTGCTTTGCTCTGATCAAAAACTACGACGTGATTGTAAAGTGATTGGCAACACATGCCCTGTAATATCAAAATATATAGCCTGAATCTTGAATGCATCGAGTAGTGATGCTGCAATTCTTCTTACCCGCGGCTTTGATGCTGCACCCCAGCCTGCTCAAATGTGTCAGATTTGGTGTATTGTTTTGCACAGGTTTCCTTAGGAGGGTTCCACAAGCACTTTTGGGGCTTTGGGGCATGGTGATGAAGCCTTCTGTGCCATAATCTGATAGTGGCTGTTCCTCCACATTCCAATCTCTAAGCCCCCTGTCAACTCCTGCGTGATGAAGCTACCAATTTTGAACTATACTCAGATTTTCTCCTTGCTCGAGGTTGCAAAATGTTCAGATGCCATGCGCGTATCATTTTTTTTCGCAAACAGAGACAGAGCTGCTTCTCCATGGCCAAACATGTGAGATTGCTTCGCCCCTTGCCACTATGAAGTGAACAGTCCTCAAGATTTGGTCACGTTTGTGACACATCCTTTTGAATCTGGAGGGTGCAAAACAGGGCAAGTGCTGAAGGTATAAGTCATCAACCTTTGCATGTCGCAGCTCTACTGTTACTATCTCTCTTCCGACTTGCCTTTGCCCAATTCCGTTCTGACAGATTGGAAGTTGCACCATATTTTACAAACTCAAACACCAAATAAGAAACAAAAAACACAACATGCCATGTTCAGGCTGTAGTCCTGGCCAAGATTGATCTTGCTATCTGACTTTTGGGCAATCGGATCTTCCACAAGCATCAGCTGAGTATCAGATCCAGCTTTGAGATTGAACTAGGGAATCGGTGAAACATAGGTGAAACTTCTTCGAAGCCCTTCCTGCTCCAGATCTTGAGTTAGAGCAGCCAATGGCTCCACATCTAATGATCGGAACTCAGCTCTAATTACCGTGGCAAGGCATGCCCTGGAGGGTAAATCCTAAGGTGCATGTTTGCCTTTGGAGTCCAGAAATCTGCACCAGAAAGCGGCTTGTTGAAGCCACGCGCTCAAAGGCAAGCTGACTCTTCCAACCCCGAATCATCTCCCATTTCTCAGGGTATTGGAAAGTCGAGTTCTCTGCCAAGAGATTGGTTGCTTAATCTTTCTTGTTTTGCTCTGATCAAAAACCACGACGTGATTGTGAGGTGATTGGCAAATCCGTCCTGCACCCTGCCATCTATTTTTTTTCCGTGGTGAAAGCAATCATCAATAGTCTTTTTGTCTGAATCAGTTTGTTTCACCCGACCTGCTTCAAGCACTTCAGTTTGCCCAAATACCTAGTTTGGCAAATTTGGTGCTGTATTGATTTGAACGGGCTGCAGAAACTTGGCCTTTGGGGCATGGAAATGGAGCCAAACACTTGACACGGTGGGCTGATGACCTAATTTTTTCAACTGAAACATTTCAAGCTTTGCAGTTGCCAGAGCACCCATGACGCGAAAGCTTTCATAAATCATCGCTTTCGGAACTGCTGGCGCCTTCAAGAGTCCGGCAACCCTGCTGGAAGCCCTGCCCTGTTTTAGAGGCCCTGGACAGGTAGCAACATAGTTTGCGAAGTCATCTAAGTGATCAGCCAGGTCTATGCTCCGGCTAGGTTAGTGAGGGGCTCAGCGACTTAACATATATGGATATCTAAAAAAGTGTCTTGAGGTTAGGCAGGACTTAGGTTTTGCCACACATGTTTTTGAATCAAATGTGCTACATTTGATGCAAAAAAAGGCTAGCTACAAAAAGATGATGCTACGTGTCTATTTGTCCAGAGGTCACAGTCCTTTGCAAATTTTGGCATGCATCTGTGTCCTCTAAAATCCTAATCCCTTCTCCCTATTACCAAAACTCCCCCCCAAAAAGAAAGATAGGCGTGGAATTCCAGATTTGTGTTCCTTTATGTTTGACTATGTTCTTAATTGTGACAGTTCAAAATAAATGGGAAAACACATTCATTCCAAAAGGGCTTTTACCCCCTAATGATCAAAATAGTCTGATCCTAGAAAATTACTAATAGGGTCCTGATTGAAATCAAAATGTTGTGTTTGTACTGTTCAGGAATCTTAATTAATGATTAGAGGTAAGCTTCGAAATCAATTTTTTTGCAATGGTTTAAATATAGAATTCGAAAACCAATTGCTTTAATGTTTGAAATCAAATTTTTCTATTGAGGTCCCTGCACAACCCGAATAAATATCCACCAATAAAAAAAGATCACCGTGCTTATTATTCCGAGGAAGGGGTAATTTATTATGGGGCGAGGATTAGACATGCGATGACTGCGAGATGACTGCGGTTGACCGCGGGTCCACGCGGCTGGGTTTGTGGTTGACTGCGGTTGACTGCGGAACTCGATCATAGAAGGGTTTTCGTTGACTGCAGTTGACTGCGGGCAAGGAAAAGAAGAGTAGGCGCAAAAAACCTGACTGCGGAGGTTCAAAAAAGCCAAAACTGCCCACAACTATGGATACCGGAGAAGAATGAAGGTTCTTTTTGGGGGTTGAACATGTGGAACTCTAACACACAATGAAAACAACAAAGCCAAGACATTTGATCAAAATAAATTACTTTACTTCGAGTGATCCCCACCATGTCATGTCATCACCGCTTGTTGACTCCACTTTTGTCTGACATTCTCTCCGGCATACCTTCTGACATTCTTTCTGACAAATCTTGTGACATTCTCTCTGGCATACCTTTTGACATTCTTTCTGACATCCTTTCTGGCACATCTTCTGACGTTCTTTCTGACAACTTTCTACTCGGACATTCTTTCTGGCAAATCTTTTGGCATTCTCTCTGACATCTCTTCTGACATTTCTTTCTGACATATTTTTTGACATTCCTTCTGACATATCTTCTGCCAATCTCTCTGGTATTCTCTCTGACATCTCTTCTGACATTCTTTCTGACATTCTCTCTGACATATCTTTTGACATTCTTTCTGACATCTCTTCTGACATTCTTTCTGACATATCTACTGACATTCTCTCTGACATTCTTTCTGGCATATCTTTTGACATTCTCTCTGGCATATCTTCTGACATTCTTTCTGACATGTCTTCTGACATATCTTCTGACATTCTCTCTGACATTCTCTCTGGCATATCTTTTGACATTCTCTCTGACATATCTTCTGACATTCTTTCTGACATATCTTCTGACATTCTCTCTGGCATTCTTTCTAACATATCTTCTGACATTCTTTCTGACATTCTTTCTGGCATATCTTTTGACATTCTTTCTGACATCTCTTCTGACATTCTTTCTGACATATCTTCTGACATTCTCTCTGACATTCTCTCTGACATCTCTTCTGACATTTCTTTCTGACATATTTTTTGACATTCCTTCTGACATATCTTCTGCCAATCTCTCTGGTATTCTCTCTGACATCTCTTCTGACATATCTTCTGACATTCTTTCTGACATATCTTTTGACATTCTCTCTGACACATCTTCTGACATTCTTTCTGACATGTCTTCTGACATTCTCTCTGACACATCTTCTGACATTCTTTCTGACATATCTTCTGACATTCTTTCTGACATCTTTTCTGACATCTTTGAGGTCCGGCAGCAAACGCTCGGCGGGGATGGTCGTGGTTGGGGTCCGGCAGCAAACACTCGGCGTGGATGGCCGCGGTTGAGGTCCGGCAGCAAACACTCGGCGTGAATGGTCGCGGTTGAGGTCCGGCAGCAAACACTCGGCGTGAATGGTTGTGGTTGAGGTCCGGCGAGGAGAAGGAGAAGGAGAAGGAGAAGGAGAAGTCAACTGTGAGAAAATCTAACAACCCTCACCTGACAGGTGGGGAAAAACAACATGGAGGGCTGGTTGTTCAACAAACAATGACTCTCTACCTTAACGGTCCCTTGCCTGACCATTTCCTGTCAAACAATGATACCATTCAGTGGCTTACGGCTTACTTGTTTTTTCAGTAGTTCTATTCAGTTTCTGTGCGACAGAGATACAGACTGAATTTAATACATGCACTAAAAGAGAAATAGAAACAGTGAAGGGCCCAGTAAGATAAAGGGCAACGATCAGTGAAAAGACACAGACAGAAAGAGACGGAGAGAAAACCTTCAAACTCTTCAAACAAATTCACCAAAGACATTCCAAGAAAGGTAGGGTTAGCTTAGTTTAGACTTAGTGAAGATTTAGTCAGTGATTTAGGTCCGGCTGATAACCTCTTACTATGGTGCTACCATGCCAGGGAGCGCCAGGGAGTCAAAAGAGTAGAGTGTGGACCAGGCCGAAAAGAGCTCGTCAGCGACCCTTTCAGGGTCAGTGGCCTCGATGTCCACAACGCGAATCAAATCCTTTCTCAGGATGAAGAGATTCTGATCGCACCCGTCCTCATCTGGAGGCTGGGGCGGAAACTCTTGACACATTTGCACGGGTATGATGGGCAGCTTGTGGTCCCATGCAAATTTCAGCTCTTCAAAAGTTTCATAGCCAGCCCCGGTCTTCGCCCCGTAATCATCTGTACAGAAAGCCGCCATGACGGAGGCGCGGGTAAGACCTTTGATGGTCTTTGGACCGAATCCCTCACCGGCCTTTGCTTCGACCATAAACACAGGGGCGCCTTTGGCCTGCAAAAAGTCGTGAACTTTCGAGATGTACTCGATTTTCCAGGGCGCATTGAAACGCCCCGAAAGCATGATATGCTTCCCTTGTGGCGTCGAAGGGGCGCTACGTGTTGCATCGGGCACCTGACACGAAGGAATTCACGATGCCACTTCTGCACACATTCTGACCGATTGGAACCAGATTCACTGCGGTGGGCCCAGGCACCTTGAGAACTTGACGGCCATGGCTGCTAGCTTCAGGTGGTTTGGGCGCCTCCTCCGCTTGAAGTAGTGTTGGCCCGTGACGGCCATGTCGGCTGGCTTCAGGTGGTTTGGGCGCCTCCTCCGTTTGAAGTAATGTTGGCCGTGGACATCCATCTCGGCCGAGCTGGATGGGAATGATGGACGAATGGGTGTCTATCAAGGTCTACAGTGCAATCTCACCAGAGTTGAAACTTGTACATCAGCTAAACCTATTTCATCTAAAACATCTAAAAGCAGGCACACTGAAAAAGTGCAAAGCGGAAAATGTCAAGCAGACATAAGGCTGATCTGAGCTAATGACAACCTGTATTATCTTCATAGAATTTTCTTCGTGCAATTGTCAAGCTTGGATACATAAAATCTTCTTCGTGCAATTGTCAAGCTTGGATACATGCTGGCTTGCTCCTTTTGTGACTCAACGAGCCACATGTTGACCATGTTTGCAAAAACCTGCAGTGCCAAATGCAACACTAGCTCGCTAAATAATCCGCTGGGCAAAAACTATACTCACGGGGGAGGCACGAGTTGCACACTCGTCGTTTGCTCAAATTGCACTTTTGTGGTTTGCTACCGTTCGTTGTTGCCTTCCCTTTGGCTTGATTTCTCCTCTCCGTCTTCTTTACTGCCACTGAAAGCTTGCCAAACGGCAACACTTTGCTGTGAGACGCGAGCATATTAATGATCAAAATAAAGGTTTCTGGGATAGGTACAATCGATCAACCGCCAACCGCGCTCCAAAAGGGGACAACCGCGGAAGGGTTGTGTCTTTGCTATGTATAAATTTACAAGCTTGTACAGTGACTACATTGGGAGGTTCGTCCATGGCCCCAGAATCGCGGATCGATCGGGGATTTTCCGCTCACATCCAAACCATGTCTAAAACCAGATTCGCATTATAGCAGATCCTGTCTTGCACATCTATACAAATGGTTTTCTCCCATATGTGCAGTAGATGACTGCATCAATCAGAAAACGATCGCCGATCAATCGTGAGGCAGTCGTTTACAATCGCGGATGTCAAAATATCCATTCATAATTCTTCGATTTGCATTTGCGATCAGGTCCAATATGTTGAGAAGTCTACAGTTTTGGCTGTGGTGAGTGGGTTGCCCCAACGTGTACACACACATGCGAAAATTATGTGACATCTTAACTGCACGTTTATCGGAATCATGATCCAGAAGTTTCTTTTGTGAGACACCTTCTGCGCTTGCTTCCTCTGAAACAAACCTGCCCCGACTTGTTTTCTTACGGATCTGAGCTGTGCTTTGAAATCTGTTGCGTTTTTTCTTTTGCATCTTCCAGTATGTTTAGCAGGGTCAGATCGTGCAGGGTCGCCCATTGTGCATGCAGGACTGCCGCCTTGGTTCTGGCGCATGACCAACATTCTGAACATTCTCGATCGTTTGAATTGCGGATGTGATGGTTCTGGTTGAACGATGCTAAATATGTTTGAAGACAGTGCAGTACACCTGCTTTGGTACACCTGGTCAACATCTTGAAACAACACACACAGACAGACAGACAGACAGACAGACAGACAGACAGACAGACAGACAGACAGACAGACAGACAGACAGACAGACAGACAGA
>VSDK01021672.1:178766-192182 GCA_009767595.1 Symbiodinium kawagutii
TACTACTACTACTACTACTACTACTACTACTACTACTACTACTACTACTACTCTGACTCTACTACTACTACTTCTTTTTCTTCTTCTACTACTGCTACTACTTCTACCCAGTACTTCTTCTTCTTCTGCTACTACTATTATACTACTACCACCTGCCACCCAGTCGCAACCGAAACGCGAACAACCCAATGGATACAACCAATAAACCTTTGCCTGATTTTGGGCGCACAACAAAGTTCTGAAAAGATCTGAAAAGGAACTCGCGCACGGAGGTAGCAGAGGAGATGCGACAGGATGAGGGAAAAGACCAGTCGAGAACATGCCCAAAATTTGTTTAGGACCAAGCCACAGGAAGAAAGGACCAGGAACACCAAAGGACCAAAGGACCTAGCTTCCTGCCTTCCTTCTTCTCTCTTTCTGATCCTGAATTGTTTTCCTGTAGTACTCCAAAATTGAGTAAACCTGATTGTCCGGATCCTTTTTTCGAGTCATGTTTTTAGGGGCATGGCGGATTCTTTAATTGCTTGAATTTCTGCAGCTCACAAAACAAGGGCGGGCGAGAACCAACAATGCAACCACAAGAACAACACCCGAGAAATTTGAGCACGGCAATTGCCTTTGGAATCCAGAAATCCTGAGAGTGTGAAGCATGTGAAGCCCAGCCTCAGTTTCAAGCTCAATCGTCACGTTCTGGGCAAAGTTCCCGATCAGAGCCGAGTTTCGAATGAGCTGGCCCTGCGAGCCCTGCAGATCTGGGCTGGTGCGACAAATTGTGTAATTCCGTACCTGCCGGCCTGCTGGCCCTATTCACAATGTTTTGAGGGACAAAGCTCACCTTTCGATTCTTAAATATTCTCCAGAGGGCCCCATCCTTTGAATCTTGTAAGTCTGTGGGGGGTCTTAAGAATCAAAACGTTGGAAACCTCCACTTGTTCATGTGGAGCGCCTCGACGTCCTCCTGGTAAATCTGCCGCGTTTCATTGCTGAATGTTCGGTTGGCCATGGCGAACATGTCCCGCACTGATTCGTCCTGCAGATCAACAGCCACGTCACTGGCATTCAACCTGCTTACCAGTCTCGGTTCGACCTTGGGTTTCGGTCCTGCTCTTCTTTCAGCCGTTCCACTGCCTTGCTAACAGCTGCTCCCAGCTCTGCTGGTGAACCTGATTTCGAAGCCAGCACATAGATGGAAAGTAGCTGTCCGGAAAGGTATAATCAGTGAGGCTCACTACTGCGCAAACACCGATGCGACTGAACAAATATCCGGAACCAATGCCATACCTTTTTGGATTGCAAGAACTGAACGAATTGATCCTCTTGCATGACAGTGCCACAAGCAAATGAACAGCGCCCGCCTGTGAATGTAACATTCATCGTAGTGCCCGTGGACTGCGGTCAACAAAAGATACGAATAGCAGGTATTGGTAAAGTGCTTTATGAAAATCTTGGTAACAAGGTCCAACAGAATGCATAATGTGTTATCAACAAATATCAACGCGTAAGGTGCTATCAGCAACACTAACCGAATCGGACAAGGTGCTAGCTACAGCCAAAGCTGTTTTATTCTCTTTGCAGCTCGTTTGTCCTCTTTGTAGTTTCCAACAAACGCAGGACCAAACTTGCTACAGCTCAACAATAGCCTGTGTCGTACTCGTTGTCCTGGTAGCAGTTGCTGGGCCATGGTTGTGAGGACGCAAAAGAACGCATACACAAAGTGACGCTGATTCATTGCGTCAATGTCTGGTTGTGCGTGCTCTTCTGCAAAATGCCTTTCAGTCTGACAAAGGATCAAAACTTGTCCAACCTACGACAACTCAGAAACGGCAATCGTGCGCAGTCACAGATACTCAGTGCAAAATCAGTGTCCTTGACGTGGAGGTAGGGGTCACGGTCATGGTCTCACTCACGATGGTGCGGGTGCCAGTCTGGACAAGTTGCGAACGGGCAGAACAACCCCCAAAAGAGATGACACCAATTCAACTGACTCGATGTCCACAATGTCAGGATATGTCAGCCATGCGCCCAACCAAAGCTGGCCTCGGTGGTGCTGACTGTCCTGGTGTAAGCAGGGCTTGAGGGGTTGAACTCTGGTTTCCATGGCAAATACTTGAGTTGCAAAGTGGCCCACGGTGACATTTGATCTGTTGATATCTTTTTTACTTTTGCAGTTGAAGAAACACATCCAAGCATTCAGTGGTACCGAGCGCGCAGTGTCCTTGATGACGTTGTGGTGACCACGGTGTTCGTCTGGACAAGGCTTAATCAGGTGAGAAACAATTGTACCAATGTGCATTGACTCAATAGACTCAAAGTTCATCATGCCCAGCAAGTTCACAACCAAAAGTTGGCCTTTGTCGTGCTTGTGCTCCTGATGTGGGCAGTGGGTGAACGTGAGCTTCGACAAAAACTTGAGTTGCAGAGTAGCACAAAGCAAGATTGAAAGTTCTGCATGTTCCAAAGGCTGGGCTGTGGCAAAAACTTTAACTGCAGCTCAAGGACAAAATACTTAAATGTCATCAAGCAGTGCATCGACGTGCAAATGCCTGTAATCAATCAAATGTTGGTTTGCAACCACTCTCAAGTCACTGCACAGGCAAAAGCAAAAGCTTACGTAGAGTTTACCAAACAAACCAAAACGCACCAAGGATCTGAAGACTACGTGATTCCACAAAATCTAAGTCTCCGCTCCTATAAAGTTGCCAGACAGTCTTACCAGCGAATGTTAGCTGCAATCGCTGGAACAGTCAAACTTTAAAGATATCAACCGAGACACGGACTGAGGGGGAACCGCCAGCTACTGCGGATACTTGAACATTAAAAAATGTCTCCAGGGCCGCTTTTAAACATTCGCACACACATACACGTGCGGTACAAAAAAAGACAGCACGTTCTATTAGCGAGGCTACCAGTCTTTCAAATGAATGATGGTAGGATAAAAATGATAAAATCTTGAAATTGGATCAACTTACGACAATTTTTAATTAACTAGTGATGCTGCAACCCCAACGGGGAATACAATAAGCGCATTCAGCGCATGCTTGTCTTTTTGGATGAACGCAGGCTTACCCTTTCCAACAAAGGCTGGACTTCTGATACTCCATGTATACACCTTTGTTCAATGAAAGAAGCCTGAAAAATCCTGGAACCGTGACACTCTCTTGGCAGCCTTGACACCTCTGACAAACGTGCATACTTCTGCAGATTGAGGAAGGTAAAAAAAATTGAGTTTTTGGACATTGTCCCACCGTCCTGGTGTTGGAGGTGCTGGAACTACTCGAGGTTGCGGTGCTCCTTACAAGAGCAAGTCGCCAGCACAGGAACCGTGCACATTTGTGATCGGCAGCCGCCCAACTCTGGTGTCAACACGTCGAAGAGCCAACAAACAGCTAACAAATAGTGATGTTGAAGCACCCTTTTCCCAGAACTCCCCTGCCCATCATCCTTGTAGAGGAGGACACCGTCCTCGCAAGCAAGGCGCAAGAAAAATGACGATGGTGATGGCAGTTACTGCTAACTGTTTCAATCATGAGCTCTGACCAGCTTTTTTCCGGGCAGGGCGCATTTTTTGTCAAGGCTGTCTATCTCGGTTGGCATCTTTGGCAGGGTCCAGGTAGAGTATAAAACATTTGATGTGGGACTGGAGCTCGCATGAGTGAAACAGAATGTGGGAGACGTTAAAGCGATTGAAAATGTGGATCCTACCGGGGGTTTTGTAGGACAAACATGTTTGTCAAGCAGTCTAAAACGTGTCAACATAGGAACAACAAGGCCCCCAACTGGCTGCAAACAGGTGATGGAAATTGATAGAACAAAAGACTCCATTGGCCAGTCGATTTTGTTTGAACTTGAGTTGCGATCAACACGCGCCCAATCTGAGCTCAAAGTGTAGCCTAAATGACATCAACACCCAAGTGCCCCACAGCCCACAATCAGCTCTAACCCAGTAGCAACATGACTCATGCATACCCCATAATACCCAAGACCGGCTTGATACAGACCGCTGCCTTGTTTTCTGCCTACAGAGGACTCCGATCGGACCCAACAAAAGCGTTTACCACCAACACTTTGACCATCGATCTGTGACCCTGGCCACGATCTTTGACTCTGTAAAGTAGAAATATAGATTCAGAAGAATCACCATGTGAAAGGGAATGAAAAAAACAAACAGTTGACTTGTCAAATTTTGGTTCCACTTCTGGACTTCTGGAACTACTAGCTTTGCTTCCATTGTGCCACAGGATTCTCTGAATCTCTGCCATTGGCAGCAGCACTGTTTACAGCTGTTCCGCAAACAGTTTAAAAGCAAAACACAATCTACCCCGTTGAAAACATGAACAAAACCTCACCAGCCGTTCGCTTTCATTACACCAACCCTTGCCCTGAACCACCATGCCACGGCCAAAACTTGGCCTTGACAGACCTAGTTTGTGGCTCCCCCCGTCTGGACAGCGATTTACTACACACAACTCGCAACCACACTTAGTGACCTCAAAAGTACTAAGCTCGACTGGCTTTGAAGTATGAGAATCCTAAGGGTTGGAGCACAGCATGGCGCAACTTAATGGAAATGTGAAAGGACGGGAATCAAATGATGCGTTTTGTTTGGGAAGTAGAAAATCAAAAACACCTGAAAGTTGTTTTTCACAACACTTGTCATGACACCTGGTCACAACACAGGTGCGCGCTCACAAGGATCTCAAAGGTACCAAACTATGCATTTCACAATTTCATTGGGACGGGTGATGACGGGTGGCCAGTCTTTAGGGTTGCGCCCGACCTGTAAAAGAACGATGCAGAATTGCAACGAAAAGTCTTCGCTGCACAACTGGAGGATACTGGTTTTGTAAGAGCCAAACTAAAAACATGAGTTGGGTCAGAGACTTGCGAAAAAGGACAAGTCTGCCTGACTTGTGAAGTTAGAAAGCATTTTGACAACATGGGATACAGTTTTTTGATTATGGATAGCCAGCACCAAGAACCTCAATATGAAAGCCGCAAGGTAACTGGTGCAAATGCAAAGTTTGAGTATTCCCGTGCAGACATTAGGTTAATCCAACTTCATTTTGCCACTTGCGCAGAAGTTCTTTTGATACCAAGCCAGGTTACAGGACGAAACACAGTCATGTTGGAGTCATGTTCTGTCGTAGGATGATTAGCGTGGTCCCTCAACCTCTGTTACAGCGCATTTTGACATAAGTTCACTGAGACCGCGTAGCACAAGAAACAGTTACAACAGTCCGTGTTCCTGCGCATTCCAACCGAAAACCAATTCGTTTGAACTTCAAGTCATTTGCACTTGTGGGATAAGGCTTTGTGGAAGCAGCAGTAGCAAGTCAGTAGAGCGGGCAAGTCCACAGTCACCGCCGCAGCCAGTGCATGCAGTCACGGAAGTGGTGGGTAGTGGGTTGACGGTGATTAGCAAGGTAGTCGGCAAGGAGCTGTGATGCTATGCGCATCCCCGCTTTTCGAAACCTGATCACCCCTAACACGTCGGGTGGGGAAAAAACACATCCAGGGTGATGTTGGCAAAAACTGATTGCCACTGACCCCATTCGAAAACAGCCAATTGGCTTGTGATCACACTGGTAAACAAACTTCGAAGAAAATCACTGCCCGAATAGAAGCACTCGTTGAAGCGTAAAGAACATTCAGGTTGGCTGAACTGCGGCACTTATCTAAATTCAACAAATCGGTGCAATATCAAGATTATGAATCTATTTACTAGATAGTTCCAGCATGTCTGCCAGCTGAAAGTTGAATACAGCTTAAATAAATACCTCAACTACGGCTCTGCTTGTCAAACCTGTCACGCGAAGTCCTTGTTAACGTACTTGATGTTCTTGATGTGCTTGACGTGGCAGTACTGGCAATCAAGCGCAACGATTGGAATGGTTCACACAGGCGTCCAAAAATCATGAACTCAAAATAGCTCAACATAGCGTGTTGTCCATGTAAGTGCTCTGATGCTTGTTATTCCAGGAGAGTACGTGATTTAGTGCCCCACCTCATACGACGACCAAATTGGCTGGTGATCACACTGGTAAACAAACTTTGAAGAAAATCACTGCCCGAATAGAAGCACTCGTTGAAGCGTAAAGAACATTCAGGTTGGCTGAACTGCGGCACTTATCTAAATTCAACAAATCGGTGCAATATCAAGATTGTGAATCTATTTACTAGATATTTCCAGCATGTCTGCTAGCTGCAAATTGATTATACAGCTTCAATAATATAGACATCAACTACGGCTCTGCTTGTCAAAGCTGTCACGCGAAGTCCTTGTGGAAACAGTGGAGGTGCTTGATGTTCTTGATGTTCTTGAAGTGCTTGACGTGGCAGTACTGGCAATCAAGCGCAACGATTGGAATGGTTCACCCACGCGTCCAACAATCATGAACTCAAGATAACTCAATATAGCGTGTTGTCACTGTAAGTGTTCTGACGCTTGTCATTTCAGGAGAGTACATGACATGAATTCATGCGGCACCTCATACGAAGACCACCAATTGGCTTGGACCAAACTGGTAAACCAACTTTCCAAGAAAATCATTCCCCCAACAGAAACGCATAGAACATTCAAGTTGGCTGAACTGCAGCACTTGTCTAAATTCAACGAATGGGCGCAGTGTCAAAATTATGAATCTATTTTCTAGATACCTGAGAACGTGGGAACGAAAGCCAGTTCCTCTTTCTGTGTCTTGTGGTAGCGCCACTCTTTCTATGACACTCTTGTGAAGAAACTCTTTCTGAGACTTGTTTGGTGAGGCACTCTTGGTGAGACACACACACACACACACCTTCTTTCTTGGACTGACACTCTGGGGTAACAGTGTCCAAGCAGAAATGCTTGGTGAGACACTCTTGGAGCCACACTCTTGGAGTGAGACTCTTGGATGGCACTTTGAGTGAGACACTCTTGGTAGAGGATGATCAAGTTGACAATGATGCCAGAAAATATTGGTAGACATTTTATAGCTAGCTATTCCCCCGCATTTCGTAGCTAGATATGCGTGTAGTTAGGCATCATTACATGGCTCTCCTTAGAGATTTTGCAGCTAGTTATGCCCATACAGTTGACATGCATAGCTAGCTAGATAAGACTATACTCAGGTATCATTAAATGGTTCTGGCTAGCCATTTTGTAGTTAAATGTATCTAGGCCCAGGCCAAGGCATCTTTTAATGGCTTGCCCGAACCATTTTGTAGCTAGATATGCGTTTACCTAGGCATCATTGTATGGCTCTGGCAACATCAAATGACTGTGCCAAACTGCCGAGCCGTTTTGTAGCATTAGAAGAACCCCAACAGCAACCAAGCACCCATCGTGACAAACAAAACCTTTAAAAAAACCTAACAACAACACCACCACAAAAAAAAAAACAACAACAACAACGGACCCATCGTGCCGGACAGACTGCAGCAACAAAGCACAGACCAAGAAGTGGTAGATTATGTAGATAGCTGCGGCCAGACATAGGCATCAGCAAAGCCTGGGGCGAATTGAAGGGAGTACCTGGGGGAAATCTAAGGCATCGTCGGCCGATCGCGCAGCAGGACATGCCAAAAAGTCAGCCGGCTGTCGTCCCAATAGATTTCCAGCAACCTGTCGCTGGATTGCTGATATGATAGCGGCGCTGCCAACAAGTCTCCCTCTTGACCGCAAGAGTTGAGCAATTTCATCCACTTTTTACTGCTTCAAGGATTTTTTGTTGTTGTCATTTCAGAGATGTCCCCCACCCATGTCCGTGGCCCATTACCCTCCTTCTTCATCCTCTATTCGAATATTTTTGCCAGGGCAAACGGAAGGATGGATGGAGGAAGGGAGCAAGGAAGGGAGGAAGGGAGGAAGGGAGGGAGGGAGGGAGGAAAATCTTTAATGGAAAAGATTCTGGAAAGAAATGATGTGAGGCCCCTCATGGAGGCTGATAGGCTTCAGCAAAGCCGTCGAGCTTAGTGTGCAACCAGCCTTGGCATATCTTTTCGTCAGGGCACTAGGGAGGATGAGAAGATGGAGGGAGGAAGGAACCAGGGATATGGGCAGAGGGAAGCATACATAGATGGAGGGAAGGAGGAACCAGGAATATGTATGGCAGCCCAACAAGGTTGAACGTTTGAGGGGTAGGCAGGACCTGGGGGAATCGAAGGTCTCTGTCGTCGAACTGCGTAGCGGTACATAACCCTCCAAAAACCATACCCAGATCCTGACGTCAGGACGAGATTTTGGGTCTGCTTTGAAGCCACCCCCAACCAAGACCCCCAAATCTCATTTCCTTCGCAAAAATTCAACTGCAGCCTTGCCTGCCAGCTGGGTTCCGTAATTTCCGGCATGTCTGCTAGCTGCAAATTGATTATGCAGCTTCAAGAATATAGACATCAACTACGGCTCTGCTTGTCAAAGCTGTCATGCGAAGTCCTTGTGGAATCAGTGGAGGTGCTTGATGTTCTTGATGTGCTTGACGTGGCAGTACTGGCAATCAAGCACAACGATTGGAATGGTTCACACAGGCGTCCAAAAATCATGAAC
Organism: Symbiodinium kawagutii; assembly: GCA_009767595.1. Classification (NCBI taxonomy): domain Eukaryota; class Dinophyceae; order Suessiales; family Symbiodiniaceae; genus Symbiodinium; species Symbiodinium kawagutii. The sequence continues at coordinate 187,291 of VSDK01021672.1, forward strand.
TCAAAATAGCTCAACATAGCGTGTTGTCCATGTAAGTGCTCTGATGCTTGTTCTTCCAGGAGAGTACGTGATTTAGTGCCCCACCTCATACGACGACCAAATTGGCTGGTGATCACACTGGTAAACAAACTTCGAAGAAAATCACTGCCCGAATAGAAGCACTCGTTGAAGCGTAAATAACATTCAGGTTGGCTGAACTGCGGCACTTATCTAAATTCAACAAATCGGTGCAATATCAAGATTGTGAATCTATTTGCTAGATATTTCCAGCATGTCTGCTAGCTGCAAATTGATTATACAGCTTCAAGAATATAGACATCAACTACGGCTCTGCTTGTCAAAGCTGTCACGCGAAGTCCTTGTGGAAACAGTGGAGGTGCTTGATGTTCTTGATGTTCTTGAAGTGCTTGACGTGGCAGTACTGACAATCAAGCGCACCGATTGGAATGGTTCACACAGGCGTCCAAAAATCATGAACTCAAAATAGCTCAACATAGCGTGTTGTCCATGTAAGTGCTCTGATGCTTGTTATTCCAGGAGAGTACGTGATTTAGTGCCCCACCTCATACGACGACCAAATTGGCTGGTGATCACACTGGTAAACAAACTTGGAAGAAAATCACTGCCCGAATAGAAGCACTCGTTGAAGCGTAAAGAACATTCAGGTTGGCTGAACTGCGGCACTTATCTAAATTCAACAAATCGGTGCAATGTCAAGATTATGAATCTATTTTCTAGATATATCCAGCACGTGAACTTGCTGCAAATAAATGATACAGCTTCAATAATATAGACATCAACTACGGCTCTGCTTGTCAAAGCTGTCATGCGAAGTCCTTGTCGACGCAGTGCTTGAAGTCTTTGTCGACACAGTGCTTGATGTGGATATGGTGCTAGTTGTGGTCATAGCCTGGCTGCCAGGCAACTGGCCACGCATGAAAGGCATGAACAATGGAAGCTGCCTGGTGGATGACGACAACGTCGTAGTTGCCATCAGGGTTCGTGTGGCTCGCATCCATGTCACCATCGGTGAGGCCGGCCACGATGACTTGGCCAGATGAGTCCACCTGGCTCGTGTGGTGCGTGCTGGCCATGAAACTGTCCACTGCAAAGAGTCTGCACAAGCAACTTACAACATTGCAGCTGGTCCAACAGCTAAATCATGAGTGCGAAACCATGTCGAAGGGGGAAACAACAAGGCGTGTTGCTCCCCTTGCCTGATCACCAGGGGGTCAGCCAACGATTTGTGCTGTCAGTGGAAACCCCGGTTTGTATAACCTTCATCAGTCTCGACAAAACTTGGCGAATCGCTTGGCGATTAAACGGCTGACAGGAAGCTTTTCAATGAGGACACAGGGCAGTATTTGGTTCACCATGGCACGGAAGAGAAACTGTTCCATGGGTTGATTTTCACGGTGACTCATGTGTCTGATGACCATGGGATGGTGAAGTCTGCTAGTGGCAAAACAATCGCTTTGAAGTTTCGCTTCACCTCCCTTCGCCCCTTCGCCATGAGCGGATGTCGACTTGGATGAAAACCCTGAATCAAGCTAGGACAACCAGTGCACCCATTCGACTTCTGGGTAGACAACTTTCTCAATAGCACAATATGGTGGATCACAGCTGCCTCAGTTTTGCTGCTTCAGGGACGGTTCCTCAGGGGACCTGAGCTACGTGCTGTTGAACTTTTCTGTGGAGGTATTCGGGGTTAGACTAGTGAGTTTGATTGGGTCCAACAGCATTGCCCGGCGGCCAACTTCCATCATTGCGCAGCATGGACAACGATACTCAGATGGTGCAAATGTGGAACCTAAATCATCCTGATTCAAGTTTTGGGGCAATCGCTGGGGATGTGTCGACTACAAGTTCATGGTGCCAAATCGCTGACGGCATTATTGACATCCTTTGCATTTCCTTTCCATGCCACAGTTTCTCATGGGCCGGATTGCGTGAATGTTGGAGTTCTCCCAAGAGTTTCCTCGTCTTTCACCCTATGGATGGCTTCAAGATGTGGTATCTCCTACTTGATCTTGAGAATGTTGTTACATTGTGCACTTTTCCGGAAGTATGGGACGTTTTGTCAAGACATGTGGAATGGCGGTCTATGTGATGAATCGAATTCCGAGAGGTCATCCAGTTGAAGGGCACAGTTCTTCCAGAAGATGCCCTTTTTGACTGATTTATCACGTACAGACCCAACGTAACCAAGCGTTACAAAAACCTCTAAAAGCAAAACAAAAAAGCAGAGCTGCTAGTGTGCTATGAAAACCCCAGGAAAGGTTGGGGCACTGGCTTGGTGTTGGGCTCAATGTGAAATGATCAGCAATCATTTTCGATGAGATCATGTTACCCGTTTTTCTAACTGCAGTGCCAAAATGGCGCGGCGTTCAGACTTCGTGCTTAGCGTCACACCAGTCCGCCAGTTGCGGAGTGGCAACAACCAAGTGAATTGCATCGGACCCCCCCACAGTTGACCTGGGCAACCCTTCCGGCATGGCATCATTGATGCAAGACACTCAGAGCAGGGTCTGCCAATGGTGGCCCACCGATGTGAACTGAGAAGGGTTGTGACACAAACAAAAGGCGGCAAAACATTTGCATGGGAAAACATTTTGCGGCATCAATTCCTTCGAGAGAATACGGATAACAAAGGAGCAGAAAAGTACCTGCTGTCAAACTCAGTCAAAGCAAAAGCGGCACCAAGGACCAAGTATAAACAAAGGACACTGATGGAACTGCAGGCTGCTCACAGGCTGTCAAAAAGTTCATGTGGGCGGCAACGCGCTGGCGAGGTTCGGAAACTACGAGCTACCAACCCTACTTAAATGCCCAGCGGCGTTGCTTTTGGATCACCAAAATCAACACAGTGAAACAAAAATAATCTATTCACTTGTCGTTGTCAACGTGATTTTGTAGTGTGTTGCTTTCCTCCATGCACTCAGGAAACACACTTTCGAACATGGATCTTTTCACATGGACCTGGGATGACCTGGAGGAGTCCGACCCACGTCAGGAGCTGAACATCCAATAAACTGGACAGCCAGATCATGAGCACAGCTGAGGCTGATCAAATTCTAGCTGCAAAAATTTGCTTTGGAATAAAATGTCAATGTTTCTAAGATGTTCAGCTTAGCAACCAAAGGTCCCTCTTCCTGATTGCTTAGCTTGTCTCTTGTTGGTGGCCGTCTTTTTGACTAAATTCTGCGCTGCTTCACCCTTACTCTGTTCTCAGGACGCTTGATTCTCAATCATTTGTTTTCTTTTTTCCGTCTTTTAATCTCTTGGCAGCCTGTGCTACACGATTTCAGCCAAAAAACCAAGAGACTCAGACTAGCCAAATCGGAGCTAAAGTGCCTCCAACGGTTTCTCCACATGTGGGTCTTGCCCCTTGACTCGCTAGCCTCGTTCTAGAAACCTCCAGCGTGCCACATATCCGCAATGCTGCCATGACTTTCCCAATCCCCAACTGATGGCTCTGTACGCCACACTGCCGTCATTGGCAACAACGAACTTCGCAACACGGTGAAACAAACATGCCGGGCACTTGGCATTGCATTCTACGAAAGGACGAAGAGATGGAGATGTTTGCCAGCAAGGAAAACGACAAACAATGGGGAAAGAAGAATCTTTGATGTCGATCGATTATATAATACGTGTGTGTAGGACTTGTTTCAATAAATTCCGGGAACCTGCAAGATCGTGGACAGGCAAGTCTTGTTGGGGTGCGTGACATGCTCTCAAGGTCAAGTGTATCTTGAGTGCAGCACAGTAGCTGTTTCTTCTAGAAACAGGAGCAGACAAAAAAAATGCACCCTTTTTCATGTCAAAAAACCGAGGAAACAACAAAAATTAATTGAATGATAGGTTCTCGCACTGCAAGGACCCCACCTCGATGGCATATGCTATATCCGAGTCTGATGTGCCCAGTTGTTCGGTGCCGTGGTAGGTGCCACTGGTGTCGACCTGCATTACGAAGATGTCGTCGCTGCCGATGTGGGCTTCGCCCAAAGCACCACCTGTCTTGCCTGTCACGTAGATCGCGGTCCCCACCACCTTGCGCTTGGGCAAGTTTACTTCAAAGCTAAAAATCGCCAATGAAGCTGGGTTGGGAGACTGGTTCCGGATGAACTGGTGTCTCACTCTTGAACTGTGCTCTACAGGGCACGAACTTGCAAATCTACCCAGGCATCATGCAAGAGTTCAAGGAAAGACGGGATTTGAATGACTACGAGTATCAAAGAAATTGCGGTGTTTTGCCTACACTCAGTCAAGTCATCAAAACGTTGTGGAGTTGTTCAAGAAGAAAAACTTCTTTTGAAACGTTAAACCTCGGGCCTCCTGCATTGAGAGAGTTTGAATGTCCACATGGACATTCAAATACAGAAACTGCGGTATGCTGTGCACTGTTTGACATTCAAGTATCCGAAGGCAAACAAGTTGTTCAAAGAACATGTGGAAGCAATGTTTTGGACCCCTTGAGATTTACCATTTGTGGAACCCTGAAGCGCGACAACAAGAATCAGTTTCTGTCTGTCAGATCTATTTATTTGTCGCGGCTGAACACAAAGTCATAAGCCTCTACACAACAAAACTTCCCCTTTGCATTGCAAGGTTTGCAAAGTTTCTCTCTTATCACAACAGGAAGATGAGAAGGATTGGCCACCTTGAATTCCAGGGCTGCGGTGAATAAATCCAACATCTTTGCTCTAATATTTCTGACCCAACTCTTCATGAACATCCATGGTAGATCAACACCGCTCACGATCGCTCACGCAATTGATTTGGAACACGGGCCGGAAACCCTCCCCTGAGAAAGAAAAAATGCAGCCCACTTGGCCTTCATCGCATATGCCCAATCCGCAGATGTTGTTCCACGAACAAGTGTCCAAAGG
>VSDK01021672.1:192217-203650 GCA_009767595.1 Symbiodinium kawagutii
CTTGGGGAGTGGCCGTTGAAGCTGCTGCTGGATGTGCTCCCAGAGACGTAAATGTTGTCATCCACATCCACCTGGTTCGCTTGGTCGCTGTGCTGAGCGAGTTCACAGCACGGGTACCGGGCTGGGACGTGTCTGCATACTAAAACTGGCATGATGTTCCCGGAGCACATGCATGAACTTAATTTATCAATCCAAAGTGTGTAGTTGGACGTTTGTCATTTTTCCGCATGCTGTGAGTGAGAGAAGGCAATGATCGGGAAGCACAACCAATGTACATAGGCGGTGTCTATCTCTCCGCATGTGTACACTATCTAACTTGGATTCTAGAAACTGATCCTTTCAAACGTATTTTGACATTTCCGACAAATCCTCTTCCCTCATAGATTCTGATCTTAAAGTCTGACACATCTAGATCTAACAAGAAGGCCGACAAGCATAGATCTACTAGAAGAACCCATGAGAAAGAGCAAGAAGCCACAACGCACGGAACATGTCATGTGAAGGACAAAGGCGGCGAGCATCAAACAAAAGGTACAAGTGAGACGGCAAGAAAGGAACTACAGGTCAGGGCGGGTGAAAGCACAGAACCCGAAGAGGAAGCAAAAAGAAGGTCCAAGTGAGGCGACAATGCAAATGTCACATGTGAACATGGGCAAGCAGTAAACGCTGCACTAAACACCAAACAAGAGGTTAAGGTGAGGCGATAATGGACCCCGACATGCGAAGGTACAAACGGGGGACAAGCACAACCCCCAACCGGACAGAAGGTGCAAGTGAGACGACGTCGCCCGAGCCCTATATCTGAAGATAGAGAAGGAGGACAAACATGAAGCCGCAAGATGCCGCAAGAAGAATCAAACAGAATTTACGAGTGACACGACAATGAATGGAAGACGTAAACATAAAGATCGGGAACGACCACGAAGGCCCAAAACCAACCAAGCAGAAGCTACAATGTGATGCGACAATCAACCGCCCACATGGAAAAATCAAGACAAGGGACAGCCTTTAAGCCCAAAGAAAACAAACCCAAAAGTAAAAAAGGCAACAACGAACGGAACATGTGAAGATAGAGGGGGGAATCAAACACAAGGTACAAGTGCTGCGGCCATGAATGAACCAAATGTGAAGATAGAGCAGGGTTACAAACACAAGAACAAAAAAACAAAATACAGAAGGTACAAGTGAGACCAATGAAGAATCCACATATAAAGATGGAGAAGGCGGCAAGCAGCAAACTCCAAGAACCAAATAGAAGGTTCAGGTGTGGCACAATGAACCACCCGCACGTGAAGAGACAGAAGGTTCAGGAGAGCGGACAATGACCGACCCTTTCATATGTAAAGACAAAAGGGCGCACCCATGACGTACCCTCAAGAGTGCACCAGCTGCTTTTCGCCCAGGCAGCATGGACAAAGTGGAGGTCATAAGCCAAACAATTGATTTTTGCAATGATTCGCAACGTCCCCTACAAGCCACTAGGACTTCTATTCACCTGACTTCAACTGGGCAAAAAAAACTTCCAGGGCTTTCCACAGGACGTCTGGACATCAGCCCGCCACATGATTCGTGGACTCCGGACCGGTAACCACAAAAAGTAGCCCGCTGTGCCTCGAGCCCCTGGGCGCTATCCACACTGCTTCCCCCGAAGAGGTTCTGCCACAGGACATTGTGATTTGCGTCAAACTTTACGACAAAGGTGTCATACTGCCCCGCGTTTGTCTGACCGCCCACATCGCTATAGGTGAATCCAGCGACAATGAAGTCGCCATTCGAATCCACCTGGCATGGTTGTCATCAAGTGAAAATGAAGCCCCAGGTTCGAGGGGCCAGTTTCGAGCGCAGGGTTGTTTTTTTTTGTCGTTGCTTGTCATTTTGTGTCATTTTGTCTCGTTTTGTGTCCTTTTCGTGCCACGCAAAAAAGTAGCATCAAGCCTATCAATGCTCAGAAAATACAATGGAACACACAGGCATTGAGGGAGAGCCGTCACTATCATCATACGTGGGCACTATGTGTGAGCAAAAACAAAGTTTTGAGGCATTGCCCCTATGCACCTGAAGAACACACCTCGGAAAAAATGAAACCCTTTTGCCTTCAGTCCGCGGGGGTAGTCGTCGTCTGCCCACCCGTAGACAAGGGTCCAGCCAAGAGTTCCATTGGCGTTGACTTGTTTGATAAAAAAGTCAATTCCACCGAAGCTCTGGCCCTCTAATAATTCCCCCTCAGAGCGGCCGGTCACATAGGCGTTGCCAGCACTGTCCACCTGGCTTGGTCACGTCACTAAGCATTGATGCGAGGCCACGGAAACACAAATGTTAACTTGGCCCCAGAAATGCTTGGTCAATTTCAGCCATTTCTTAGAAATACAAAGGCAGTTAAACTCCCGATGCAACATTATATAAAAAATATAAATACATATCATAGATCTATATGCAATTGTCAGCCTCCAATTGTGTCAACCACACGGTGAATCGTGCCGTTGGATGGTTTGGAAGTTTGGGTCAAAGACTGCTAGGAGCATCAGGTTGCGTAGCCACCTCATTCTCACCCCATATCATTGTGACTCGTTGCTTTCTTGGAAACCATCTACGACATCTTACTGGCACCATCCGCTTGGATGTAAACATATATGGTACCCCCGCCTGGTACCGACCTTTAATGTATTTTAAACTTAAAGCATTTTCTGGTAACCAGAATCCTACCCCTTGGATCCAACAAGAAGTTCTTCCTGGAGTCTTGAATCTTGAATCCTGGATCTAAGATTCAAGAGTCAAGATCTTGAATCTTGAATCCTACCCCTGGATTCAAGAAGTTCTTTCTGGATCTTGAATGTTGAATCTTGAATCTTGAATCCAATGTACTTTTGGTAGGGTGGTATGCGGATTAAAAAAAAAAACAATTCCTTGCAAGTCCTGGTCACCAGAAACTACCTTAAGTTCAAAGATTCAGCAATATGCAAAAACAACCTGCAAACACCGCTATTTTTAGTAAAAGTATTTGTTTTGCGGGAGGGTACCATAAGCTACCCCCCTCCGAGACTTATATGTTTTGGTAAGATTTATGTCCTTGACTGCCTTGCCACGTGAATACATGCATACATGATCGTATCAAAACAAATTGAAAAACATGTTTCAGAAGGAATTGATCGAATCAAACAAAATTCAATAAGGGGCAATGCAATAGGAATGGCTGAATAAAGAGCACTTTGGCTGTAATTAAACAATCCAAAAATAGAGTGTCAGAATTCAAACACAATTCGGTTACACAAGCCGTAATCATATTGGGCATTGTGAAGTAAGGCGTACATCACAAGCATCACTGTAAATACAAGCAAAAGCAGTTAAAATGTGGGTCTTGGGTGGTTACCATTTTCAGCATTTAGTTTCACACATGTGTTTTTTACATTTGGACCATGTTTTGAAACAGGTTGATATTTTGCTGAAGCCTAATTGCTCGCTACTTAATCATATCTATTGGAACGAGAATTATGCCATTGTGCCCTATTGTATGGTGGCCTTTTTGAACTTCTTTATTTCACTGTGCCCAATAATTGACTTATTCAGTAATATGTTAATCAATTATGGCAATTATGGCCTTTTTGAAGGTCTATCAGACAATTTTACATCATGCCTTTTATTTGCCTTATTCAATAATGCCATCATTGTGTGCTATTTGGTTTTAGCGCATTTACTTTGTTTCATCGTACCCTATTTAGTAACAACCTATTCATTTCTATTCTATTAGTACATCTTGGTTGTAGCCTATCGATTTCTGGCTTATTCAAGTATGCTGCCTTACATTTAGCCTATTGAATAAAGTCTGGTTGCATTAAAGTCTAATTATGCCCTGTTTGAAATGTAGTTGTAGTTTATTTGACAACTACCTATATTGAATTTTGCAATATCCAATTATGCATTAGCCTATCTAATAATGCCTGATTGCATTAAAGTCTAATCGTGCCTTGTTTGACATGTAGTTCTAGTTTATTTGACAATTGTCTATTTTGAATTATGCTGTATTCTATTATGCATTATGTTTGCCCTATTCGCAGCAATTAGAATTTACTCAATTATGGCAAAATGGTGGCATACTGCAGCACAATTAAATACATTATGATCAAATAGACTATGCCATAAATGAATTTGTTTAAAAACATATTGCTTTATTCTAGCTTTTTTGCCTATTTATTGATTCTTTATTTGCGTATTGCGCGCTAATTGTGCCATTCCATTGAGCCTTACTTAATCTATTGGATTACGGCCGATTTGAGTATAGCCTACTTAATCCCTCTCTATTGAATTGTCAAATTGATTTGGGCGTATTGAACAAGTTCAATGCAATCTAGTTGTGTGATCTATGTTGAATTATGTTTTATTCAACTATGCCTTATATTTAGCCTGTTTAGAAGAAGTAAAACCAATTCATTTTTGGCTACATAATGCGATATTCTAGCACAATCAACAATATGACAATTCAATATTGCCTAGTCAAGGCACTACTCAATGATTAAGACCAATATAAGGCATACTTGGGGCTTTATCACATAGGGCAAATCTAGGATGTAATTTGCATAATCCAAAAATAGGGCATAATTAAACAAATCACAATAAAACAGGCTACAATGAAGCAGGGCATGATTACATAAAGCACAGTACAATATAGATTTTAGAATAGAGCGCTCGCTATTCAGCCATAAATAACAACCTGATACTGGGATAGTTAACAATCAAGAAACTTCATTGGACATATCAGTGAAAATGTTGATTTGGTCGGTTCTGGAAGGAAGGGTGGGTTATATCAAAATGGATCTGCCATAATGGATCATATATTCTCTTCTGGCATCGTGCAATTTGGTAGATTCAGGTAGACATGCTCTGGACAAATATGTATTTTGAGTGTGTGTGAAATGAGTGAACAAGGTCGGTACCAGGGGGGTATTAATGTAAATATGTATGCATATAAATATATATATATATGACTTTTTAAAATTGTTCAGCCCAGCTCTGCATATTTGTAGCCAGAGTGTGATTCGGGGTATGTTGCAAGGCGGGCATGTTGCGGATATGTTTCGTGTATTGGGGGGATATGTTTCAGGGAATCTTTCGGGGTATGTAACCAGTCGAACATGCACCTGGTTATGTTTTGGGGTTGGCCAAAATGAAGGGACCGGATAACCCCCCAAAAGTTTATTGGCGGCAAATCAAGGTCACGTGAACGAAGGGACATGAAACCGAATGACGAGACAGCAGGAGCAAATGCTTATACGCCTGCCACACAGAATTGAACCGACATGATGGAGAATAAGACATGATGGCGATGACCTGACGGCAACTATCAACGATGACGATGAAGTATGAACGATGACAATGTGCTGTTGCAGGATGAGTTCTGACAACAGTGTGTATGATCGTATGCTGTTGAACAACTAGCAATGGCACGCAAACACTCAACCGATTCTGAGGTTGTTGGGTGCATTGCTGCAGAGGGGGGCGGTAGGCGGAGGCCGGCAGAGCCGGAAATTGGACGAAGGAAGGAAAATACAACAAAATGACAAAACAGTGGGAGATAGGAAACAAACCTCGCACAGCACATTATTACAAAGTGCGTTTGCTATCTATGTTCCACTCAAAAAATGCTTCCGCACTAATTTAGAGAATCCAAGTGTGTCCACATTGTTGAACCGTGGTCCCTTAGAAAGGTATGACGAGCACAAAAACACTAAACAATCACAACAACATGAAAATCATCAGCACAACAAGCTTCACCAGCACAAACACGCCGTCACAACATCACCAGCAAACACCAGCACAAAATCAAACAAATCACCAACACAAAATCACCGGCACAACACAAACATGGGCACAATTCATGAGCGACAAATCACCAGCGCAACAGATTTCCAGCAACGCAAAGTCACCAGCGCAACAAAGTCACCAGTGACACCAAATCAGCAGGCAAATGCACCAGCAGCCACCAGCAGGCAAAATATACGAGAACACCACAAAAACCACCACCATGAAATCCCAGTGCCAAAAAGACACTAGTCACTAGCGCAACAAATCACCAGCACAACCACAAGGCCACACAAAAGAGCAGCAGCGACTCGGCGTCACAAAGCCCGCGCGCTTTGGGTCCAGCCACTACAAAATTGCAAAAGTGCCACGCCAGCAACGCAGCATCGAGGCAATTGCTGATAAGCTGATGTCGGTCCGCATTGTGATGACACAGTAGCAGTGTGACCACATCGCGTTGTTGACACGATGCGGAGAGAGGAGCGGTGTGATGACACAGTAGCAGTGTGACCACATCGCGTTGTTGACACGATGCGGAGAGAGGAGCGGTGTGATGACACAGTAGCAGTGTGACCACATCGCGTTGTTGACACGATGCGGAGAGAGGAGCGGTGTGATGACACAGTAGCAGTGTGATCACGTTGCGTTGTTGACACGATGCGGTGAGAGGAGCGGTGTGATGACAAGGTCATTTTGAATGAGCGGTGTGATGACTTTGTGCTTGTGATTACGCGTGGGACGTCAATGTGTTGGTGACATGTGTTGTGAATGCACGGTGTGATGACAAAGTGGATGATAATGCGTTGTTGTTGAACGTGTTGATGTTAGTTGATGTGTTGTGGATTACGAACTAAGAGACTAAGAACTATAAATATAAAATGTACAATCGAGTGGGGGAAAGAACATACTAATTGTACAAGCTAATTTGAACGGGCTTTGCTGCTATAACTACGCCTCACCTGCCACACTGGACGGAAGCGCCGTCGAGCGAATACACGGCGATTCCCAGAACGCTGGGCTAGTGCGCCACACCTCCCAGGCTGCACCTGGTATGCACCAAGAGCCACACCTGCTACACAAGAACCACACCTGCCACACAAAGTGCCACGCCCACCGCACAGAATACCTGTGAAAATGATAGACGCTGCTGCGATGAGAAGGGCGTGGAGGAGGAAGGAGGAGGACCACAAAATCGCAATCTGACAATGAGAATCCACACAATGATGTGGGAGGACAAATCGGGCCTTGCTTGTGTGGCTGAAGGGAGGATTCCAAGAGTACATCGCCCCTGCCAAATGACTCTGAGTACCGACCGTCCCCAGAGAAAGCGCAGCCCACTTCGCCTGCAGGGCCCGTCCATACTGCCTGTGGTCTATACCTGGCTAAACGCAGCACCAGCATGCACCCGTGATGACCGTCCTAATGTGAACAAAACAGACAGGTGATGAGGATCCTTTCTTCGGACGCTCTCCTCCCTAGTCGTGGTGATGGGTAAGGGTCCATCCCAACCTCCTGATTCACCGTAACGAAGCGTCCAAAGGGTGCTTCCAGTGGCACCGTCCAGCTTGGTGATGAACATCTCATAAGTTCCATCACCTGGCGTATGCTTTTTCAACATTGGCTCGGCGCAACCAGCTCTGCATTTGCTGAAGCCCCACTGGGCTTTGTGCAGAAATAGCATGAAACACAAAAAGTTCTAAGGTCGAATGTGCGGTAGATGGTTTGAAAGTTGGGCTAGGATTCTTCAGAGAGGCTTTACAAAGGCATCCTTGCAACAAAGGCCCCCATTTCCTTGAAAAAAATACATGCAGAATGCTGCAGAATGCATACATACATTGCAGCTGATCATCAGTTCTCACAGCCATTGTGCAAGAACCTTGCCAGCTCCCCATTGCAGCTGGTTTGCCCACAGCATGCATGACAAGCCGTAATAGAAAGTGCGTGTGCAGGCCCCACATAGAATATCTTGCCGTGCCTTCGCGACACGTTTTTGTGGGTGGCAACTTAAGGGAGCTCATGGGAGTTCCAGCCTCATTTAGATTTTATGATGTGCAAAAGATCCCACCTCACCTGAATAGTGGCTCACGTTGTCCAGGCTGGAGCTGTCAGTGAACCCGGTGGCAAAGACGTTGTCGCTGGCATCGACCTAGTAATTTTGGTCATCGTTTCGGGCTACAGACTGAACAAAAAGGGCTGAACAGAATTGAGTTCGGATCGTACAAGGTTCTAGAAAGTGCTGCCACCAAAACTCAACATCTTCACGCATTGATTTGCTAGCCATCCCATGTCAAGGTTGAAGGAATCCACAGGTTTGGTCAAATCTTCTAGACTAGAGCAAGATCCTGTAAAAAAAAAAACAGGCAAAATAGCTGAACTGTGTGCAAGCCAGCCCATCTTAAATGCAAAGGTCGAAAAAGAATCCGCAGATTTGGCCAGATCTTTAGCACAAGATTCTGTAAACAAGGAACATGGGGTAAGGGGTACATAAGTGAATTGTTCGGAACAGGGGTCATCGAAGAACCTTTCATGAATCCGGAATCAATCTCACCTGGCAGTAATCCCAGAAACCTTGGGAAACACTCTCTTCAGAAATGCCTGCAACATGACACTCTGAACAGCACTCCCTCCGCAGCATCCTGCAGTACAGCAACCTGAACTGAACAGCACATTGGACAAGGCCCTGGACAACACATTGGGCATGCTAGTTAGAAAAATCAACTCACCTTCATGAAGACCACAGCAGCTTTTTCATTCAGGCTCACCAAACATGAACTTCAAATCTGCATCAGGACAAAAGCATTTGCTCAAATCAGTTCAATCCGTCCCTTGTCTATAGCATTTACTATTCCAGGATATTTCAAGCAGCGGGCTTTCCGTGACCTTCTGTGTGATCTAGGTTCACCAAATAGCATCACCCTGCCGAAAGACTCGGAAGACGCATCGGCAACACATCCCCTGAAGATCCTGCAGCCCACGGCTCGCCTGCAGTGCGAACAACTCCTCCTCTCCATCCCCTCCGAGGAATGCGGTCCACAGCTCGACGCCGGTGCTGTCAAGCTTCAGGACCCAGGAGTCTCGGCCACCTGGAGGCGCCAGCTACCCCTGTACAGATCCTGTACCGCAGTTCGCATCTCAGAAGTGACCAAACGAGTCTAGCTGTTTGTTTGACCCAAACCACCCACCATCCACCCACCTTGATTGCTCCAGTCGTCTGTGAGGTCCCCGTCCGTGTCGCCGGCGACGATAACGTTGTTCTGCGAATCCACCTGGTTTTCTTGGTCGTGGTTCTGTGCGGAGGTTTCGGCTGAGAAGCACCAAGGCCAAAACTCAACATCTTCGTTTCACGCACCAGTTTGCAGGCCAATCAAGGCATAACTGGTTGAAGGGATCCCTAGATTTAGCCACATCTTCCAGACTAGGGCAAGATTCTGTAAAGAAAGAACCAGGGTACACAGCTGAACTGTTCCATATCACTATGCGGACTGAAAGAAACGAAACAAAACACCAGAGGTGTCAGCACATGTCGCCAGGCGGGACTCAAGAGTAAATGTCCGATGTGGAATTAGCATGTCCTGCGACCCTTTCAGCCTGGATCCTGCAGGCGGGCATCTTGCATCTTCTCCATCAGGTCTGTCAAGTTGGACTTCTTAATTTTCCATGTGTAATTAACCCCTTACACGGCTTAACACTTGAGGTGACTTTAGGTGCAAGCTCTGATCCAACCACGGACCGAGACATCCGCAACACAGCCCACTTGGCCTTCAGCGCCCGTGCCCGATCATAGCCCGATTTTCCTATTTGCAGTGTCCATGGCGCGGATGCCGCGGCACTTGTCAACAGCAGCAGCAATTGTGCCACTGACATTGTGCAGGAAAGGACTTGACTTTGAACCACAATGCACCAGGATGGGACACCCCTGCTGATTCACAGCCAACTTTGTCAAGTGCCAGTTGTTTGCCAAAATATACTGCAAGCAGAAAACACGCAAGCAAACAAACACGCAAGCAAACAAACAAGCACTTTTTCCCGCATGTCTCTTGGAGCTCTCTACTCACCTCAAAGCAAGATCTTGCTAGAGAGTCTGTGATCTGGTTGAACTTGCTCTGGTGAAAGCAATGTCGCCAAAACCAACCTACATTCGCTATCACACACAGAAGTGGCAGACCGAACCGAAGTAGAGAAGCACTGGACATCAAATCATTTTCAGAGCCATGCAGAACGAACAGCGGACCCAGAACTGCGCGACAGGATCTGAGTCAGCTCCTTCACCTTCGACCCTCCCCACGTTGGTGGAATATCGTCAGGAAATAGTGTGGGCATCAAACTGGAAGATGTTCTTCGAGCAAACACCGAAAGTAGAGGAACCGACGGAGATGCTGTGCCTCGCCCCATTTCGCTAGCTCGACGAGATTCCACTCGTCTCAACATCCTCGACCTGGCTCTGACGGATGTAGTCCGCTGCGACCGCTGAGGATTGAGATCTCCCAGCTGACCATGTCCTTGGGCTTGCCGTGGAAATGGCACAGCTGCACGGGTGGCAGCGCCTTCGGACTCAGGGTGAGCTGCCTGGCTTCGATGTCTCGCCTTGCCACCACTTGCTCGTCCTTCACCTGATCACAGGGGTGTGGAGATGTGGGGAGGGGGCTCAACGTGAGTGGTGCTGGCCATCGAACATCTTGGAGATTCACCACCATGATTGACATCAACCCATGATCAAGCATCATCAACCGCTGGGTATGAACCACGTGTTGACTCTAAACCATCATAATGATGGCTATCAATTGTCAACCACCATGATGTCCTACCAATTATTAGCCGTAGTTGGCACTATGAATCACAGCAACAATCAGTCACTTTTAGCAACCCATCATACATCACTGACACTCTATGGGAAAATCGCCTCGGTGAATCACTCGGTATGCATGTATTTCAGGGTATGGACAATCTGTTGCAGCGCACGGAGGGGGTTGGGTTGGCACTACTGGGGTTGGCGCACTTTGAATGACTAGTTCAGTTAGATTGGTTGGTACTAACGATGGGTGGCACTTGTTCATTCACTGATTGACCATGGTCAATAAGTGGTCAATACTGGTTTAGTACAGTACCAACAACGGAGGATTTCATCGCCACTGGTTCATAATGATAGCTGGGCTTCCATGAATCACTCACACATAAAGAATTCTGCAGTCAATGCCAAGCAAGTCACCTAAAAAGAACAAGAATGAAGAAGTAACTGGCATCATTGGCTCTGGGCCACAGATGTTTGATGTTTGATGCAGAAAGTTGGACTCGTGAGAAGATGTTTGGACGTCTTCAAGACCCGGCAGAAAACAGCTACGAACATTTCCCCGCGCAACAGTTCTCATGAGCACTTGTTCAAAGTTTTTGGTAACAGCAGTAACCGTGAATACCTTTGTAATAAAATGAAAGTAAATAACATCTTGGTATCATTAGCTACGAAATAGCCAAACAAACCTCTAATTTCAACTGCCCTTCACCATCCAACAAATCATCATGGCAACCCGCTGGCACTGCAACATCCCTGGACCCTTGCCTGACGTCGATCATGTTTTCTTGCCGCAGATCCCGCTGGATCTTCAACTCGCAGTGCGCTTCGCAAGGGTCGTCAAAGGCATTCCT
>VSDK01021672.1:203735-214608 GCA_009767595.1 Symbiodinium kawagutii
CTGGCAGCTGGTTTCCATGACTACTGGATGGTCATCAGTTGGCTTAAGTAAAAATCATTTAGCTTGGTTGTTCCTTGAAATATAGCTGTGTCTACCATGCGCGATAGTTTTTCTAGCTATCAACCAATTTACTTAGCCTACTACGGAATACATCTCTGTAGAAATTTGGATTCCGCCAAAGCTACAAGCTTGGATGCATTTCGCGTTTCACGACTAGTTGAGGTGAGCTCAATCATTGACCATCCACCCACCAGGACTCTGGTATTGAACTAAACGATGTCCCAAACCTACTTCAACTATACATTGGTGGTCCGTCCTATCCCTGCTCCGGCTCTGCAAACATCGCGGCAGCGACTCAATCTTCGTGATCGCTCAACTCATCCTGCGTTTCGAGGTGCTAAGACAAGAACTGCCAACACTTCGCATTTGGCTATGCTGTCAACAAGAAACCATCAATTAAGCTTCAATTAATCAGAGAGACGGTTGACCAAGAAAAGAATTATGGCATATACTCAAATGATAGTCAATGATCAAGGATCGATGCTTGACAGTGTGTCATTGATCATTAACTAATTGCCTATCATGGCAAAACCGCAGTTAAATGATGCGAAGTGATGGTTGAGCAACATTGGATCCTGGTTCACTGGAGGCGAAGAACGATGCTTCACCAGAGATTCCCAGGGCCAAGCACCTGACCAAACCATCGTTAACCATCGTTCACCATCATTATCCATTGTCAACCATCATCAACCAAACAATTCTGAACTAAATTAATACTGATCCCAAACGATGTTCAACCATCATTGATAATTGTTGGCCATCATTTGTCATTATTCTCCGCTATCCTTCCGGTCCATTAGATTGGATCCGGTGAGAGCGTCTCTATGGGGGATCAGCCCCTGAATTCCACCAGTCCTGATGGCAAACATCTAAGCTTCGGATCTCGTCATGGTCAAGTCACCAGTCACTGGCCAAACAAATCTTGTTGCTGGGTATGTCTTGACAGCTTCAGAACCGATGAGTCAAACAAAAGTATCACACCTGACATATATCACTTCATGGCAAACAGTGAGGCTGTATGATTTAGCAGAAGTTGTCAAAAGGCAGTGAACCTAGAAGTGTCACATGTCACGTCCGACCCGTCAAATGTGTATTTCTGGGGTTGTGAAACTAAACGGCTTCCAAAAACACAGATTCTCAAGCGGTTGAAGCGACACATGAAGCATGCCACAATCTCTTCTGACACAGTGGGGGTGCTACGCTTTTAACGCTGCAGCAGGCAGCACCGGAGCTGCTTCGCTCCACCCCAGTTGTCCCTTTTCCGCTTTCGAAATGGTTGTGCGATCTTCCCATTTCCTACCTAGCCGGCCTAAGTCTTGTGCGTTTGGCATAAGACAGCAATTACCTGTACAACCTGACATAGCCGTCAATACGAGGGGCCTGCACAAACGTACCCACTCTCTGAAATTCCAAGCATTGAAGCATCATCATTTGGAAGAGGGGATCTGAAAGTCCAAAATTCACAGTGGATTCTGTTGGTGCAGTGTTTCAGTCTTCGATCACACCATGAATCTTCGTTTCTTGGTGTCCCAAATGATATGCTGAAACGAAAACGGCTCAACTGCAGAGTTTCGCACCTGGCGACTTGACAGCTGCAGGGCCGTCAGTGTCAATTGTCATGCAGCCTGATGTCGGTGTGAAGCGAAAGTGAGCAGCCAAGAATTGTCATCAGCTCATCAAGAATCTTCTTGTAGCTCATCAGCATGCAACCAGTTTCATGATCTTCATGGATTCTTCAAGACCGATGATTGACTTCAATTATGATGGATAACGGATCGACTGACCATTGCGGACTAAAACATGGGGGTGCCACTAATGATGCCAAACCAGTACGGCTGAATATCATGTGTGATTGCAACCACCATGATCACCATACACAGTGTGATAGAAACAGATTGATGGACACTTGTGATTATCTTGTCACAATGATTAATTCTGTGCGTCATTCGCACTTACCGCTCCAACTACATTGGATGACAGCGTTGGATAACTAGCAAATAGCAAATACTAGTACTGATGGTTTAAAGGTTTGTGACTATCCAACCACCATGAATCGAAATAATTGTGATTATTGACGTATTGTACAAATTACCCAATCAATGATAGCATGCTATGAACATCTCTCCTTTTATGAATATGTACAAAATCGGTCAACACCCATGTAAGAAGCAGCATGGTAGAAAACTGATTGAAGCTAACGCATGAATCCATGATAACAATCTACATAATCTACATCCTTGACATTCGCGGTATCAAAAAGCATGACAAAAACATATCAGATCGCTACAACGGTTATGGTCGTCAGAATTGCTGAGGAAACAGCCAGGCCAACCAACACTACATGTCGTTTTTCAACTTATCAGCCAGCAACATTGACATCAACCCTTGGCTCATCAGCACATCATGTCACCCAACGGGTCACCAAGCAGCAAGGAACTGCAACCATCCACCTACTCAGCAGAAACTCAGCCCTTGTAGCAGCAGTTCAGCATTCACGGTCACCCAGCAACCGACATCAACCAACCCCATCAAACTCAACTGCAGCATCCCACTGACCAATATGAACAAACCACCCAAGTGCAACTAATCAGCCACCGAACATGCAGGCACTTCCCAGCAGGACTGTGCTGTGGGAAGCCCACCAGCTGCACCTGGAAGAAGGAGCCCCGGCACTGGAGAGCTCAACTCGAGCGACTCGGTGGGCATCGTGCCACCGCTGAGAACCAAAGCAGCAAGGCTCAGGCGGGAGCACAACCAGATCTCCAAGGTGTGACCAGTGCATTTGTGTCAGATCTGGATCCTGGCACAGCTCAGCCCACCTAAAATGGAGCACATCTTGAACGAAGGATCAATGACTGAATCAGTGCTGGTCATGCCAGCAGCGGTTGCTTTCCGTTGGGCCGCTTTTCTGCTCCGTGCTAACGATCGTGGTGGCATGCTCCACTCCATTTGCGCAAAGGGTCACCAGACGGGTGTGCTTTTTGCTCCAAGCCAAAGATGCTGATGGCATTCCACAGGTTCACCACACGGGTGGAACGAAGAGTTCATCTTGGTGTTTCGTTGGCCATGGACATCCCCCAAATGGTCTCACACGGATCATGGTGCATATGTGGATACTGTGCTATCAAACCAGAAATGCTTTCAGATGCCATGCAGGTTGGCCATCGAAACACTTTATGCAACAGAGACAGAGCTGCTAACACCTGAGATTGCTTTGCCCCTTGCCATTCGAAAGTGAACAGTTCCTTAGAGTCACTTGTATCCAAGTAATGCGGCACATTCGCTTAAACCTGGAGGGTGCAAAACTCTGCAAGTGCCAAATTCAAATCATAAGTCATATTCAATGCAATCATACATACTGAATGTTGCAGCTCTCTTGTTGCCATGACTGCTTTTGCCCGATTCGGTTCTGACATGTTCTGACAGATTGGAAGTGGCACTGAGTGCTTCCGGCTTTGGAAATAAAAGTTTGACTACTTAAAGCACACAAAGAATTCCACAAGAGGCTCTAGTTCTGACTAAGGTTGGTACTGCAATCCGTCTTCGGTCAATCACCCAGCGAAGCCACTGAAACAACCGATTCCAGATTCAATGAGGAGTCTGTGAAACGTCTCTGATCTTGAATTAGAGCAGAGTTCTGCTCCACACTGTGAGGCTGGCGTATCATTGACTTATGCTCAGCACCGGTCAAGGTCCGTTGTGAGACGGGAGGGGTCGGTCTTTTGGCAGAACGCAAGGCAGACCTGTAACGTGCGGACCATGCTTGATAGACCTCTTGGGCCACCCTTTCAGGGTCATTGGCCTCTTTGTCTACACAGCGTACCACACACCTTGGCAACATAAATTTGTTTTGATCCCGTCCAGCCTGATCCCGAGGCTTGGGTGGAAAGTTTTCGCACATCTGTACAGGAATCACGGGTATCTTTTGATCCCAGGCAGATTTCAATTCTTCAAAGGTCTCATATCCTGCACCCGTTTGTTCACCGTAATCATCGGTGCAAAACGCCACCATGACGTCTGCGTGGGCCAGACCATAGATTGTCTGCTCACCGAAATCCTGTCCGTATGTTGCATCAACCATGAAGACAGGAGCCCCCTTGGCGAGAAGCAAATCGCGAACCGACGTCATGTATTTCTTTTTCCAGTCGGCATTAAAACGACCAGAGATCATGATGTGGTTTCCAGTCTCACCCGTAGCAGCGGCACGAAGGGTATTGACCGCCTGACGAAGCCAAGCACAGGGACTCAGATGCATTGCTGACACAATATGCATCCAAGTTGCTTGAGGTGCACTGGGCGCCGCCTCATCAGGTCGTCCGAGTGCTGGATCTGCATCTTGGCCTCAGAAGGGTCATGAGATCATCCACAGATCTTACTTTCTTCCACTCTCAGTCGGCTGCGCAGGCTCCAAATGATTGAAACTGTGTCATCAGTTAGCAAGCGAAAGTGACTAGCAATCGGCGCACAAACAATTTTCGACGACAACAAATGCTTCAATATCAGCAATACCCATTGCTGAAAGAGAAAGGTTGCACGAAACTTGATATATTATCAATTATAATGCACTAATCCTGCCAGGGACTGCATAGAATCCTGGCAAGAAAAACAACCCTTGAGGCCCTGGGTGGGTGGACGAAAGCTAATCGTGGAGCCGCTATGTTGTGTTTTTGGGCATGAAGAAGGGATAGTATCGACAAGAAACGCGTACCTGTGCAATGGATGCATTCTAGAAGTGGGAGGACACAATTGCAAACATCTGGGTATCATCACTTTGACATCGAGGGCAGTGAACAGGAATCATATTACCTGGGCAGGACTCATATTACCCGATGAAACTGTCGGATTCCAGTTGTCCGCTTCCCGACGAATCATAAAGTCTAAGGAAATGGATGGACAGACTAAACACAACTACTTCTGGAGCTATGTGGCATGTGGCATTTCATTCATTCATAGATTCCAGGGGTGGGAGGAAGGAATTTGACTGTGGCATTCTGCTAGCGGTGTTTTCATTGGGTGTATTGGTCGTTGTTTGCGCTCGAGTTCTGGGCCGTTTCCGGATCCCGTATTGCTGAGATTGTTTCACGCAACGGGCGCAAGACTGCACATGCCGGGATTCATTTTTTGCAGGCACAATATTGTGGAAGAAACAGCTCGAACCGTGAAATCAGACTCGAGCTTTAGCGTGCTTGTCTCTTATTTCCCAAACCCATATTAAATTCTTGCACAGGTCGGATCACATGTGGAGCAGTTCAACTCTTAGCTTCGCTGAGAGGGCCCGGCGGAAATGACTCGATCTAGCACACTCGGATCTATAGACGGTGACCTTGTTCACAGATCTTTCACTAAGATCTCGCATAAAGATCTTCTACATGGATGCTCCATAGGATCTTGCATGAGGATCTTGAACAGAGATTTGGTACAGATTGATTTTGTACATTTTGTGCAAGAACATGTTCAAAGATCTTCGATCGAGATCTTTTAAGGAGAGACCATGTACACACATCTTCCATTGAGATCTCTTCCGGAGATTTGGCGTAGAGATCTCTTGCAAAGACCTCTCACACTCTAGGTAAACGACGAAGTCATTCCTAAGTTGTGCCTAGCTCTCATGGGGACCCTTCCACCAATGCAAATGCAGTTTCCATGAAGTCATGCCTAAGTCATTTCTTCTCATATTTTCTGATGGAAGCTTACACAAAAATAGTGTTTCCTTGGCACTTTCAGGCGCAAAAACAATGGATGGAACACTAGATTGGAGGCGCGGATCCTTGCCAAACCACAACAGCTTGCCGGGATCATTTGCAAAACTGTCTTAGGAGGGTAAAACACTGACTGTTGCTGTATTAAACATGCTCGCTGCAACCCTGACGTGTGCCCACCCCCAACAGGAAGGCTTTCCCTGCACTTAAAGTGACTTTCTAAGTTGGCAAACGCTACCCCGAAACCCGAGACCTGAAACGGTAAACCGCCTAACTCTAAAACCCTAAACCCTGAAATGCTAACGCAAAGCACTGCGTATAGCAAAGTTGTTTGCAACTTGTCCAAACCACGTTCACCTTGCACAAGATCGTCCATTGCAGTGCGTCATTAAAAGTGTGGGCGAACGTCTGGGTTGCTGACAACATGTTTTTTGGTTAGACGGCGACCCTGCTAATTTCTTTTGCACGGTCAAGTAATGGTCGATCAGTTAAATGTGACGAGTGAGGAATGGTTGATTGGCGATATATTGCAATATGTGAAGGTTCTAGCTGAACATGAGCATGATTGAAAATTGTTGGACATGGGTAAACATCAAGCCATAGTACATCCAGATCCCATCATTGAATGCACCCGCAGGATGCGTAAAATACAAGTATCAGAAGGTGGTTTGATTTTGTCTTCCTGTTTCAAGCGTCTTTCAACTCGAGACATTTCCAACTGGGCTGCGTTGTATCTAAATTGTGGCAACTACCACTGCTGTCGCAAATTATTTTGGAAACAATTCAATGTCATTAAAACTACTTGTTTCGGACTTGTAAAGGTCTGAAATTTAAACACATGATTTCATGGGGGGAGGTGCACTGTTCTGCGCATGTATTTGTGGTCCTTGACCAAAGAAATCCGAAACGTTGATCAGAGCACATTAAGCATCAATGTACTAAGTTTGGACTGCATGAAATGGGAGCCTTGGAAACCAACTAGTACACATGCAAGCGACATCAAGCGACCAAGTCGGATTGTGTCAACGGTTCCATTCCTGTTCCAAGTCACAGTCCGAGGCTGGAGTCACCTACAAAGCGCCGTCACATTTGCAGCTAGACTGGCTCTGGACACATGTCCAAACAGTCTTTCAAATGGCTTCGAGCCTGTTGTCTTTTGCTTCTGCGCTTGTGGTCAACGAAGTAAAAAGCGAAGGCACCAACGAACATGGAGGAAGTAGCCGCCACGAACAATCTGGCCATGATGGCAAGCGAGTACGGTGCATGCAACGAGTGAAGGAAAAATAGTTGATTTCTCGGGGCATACCTAAACTGATCAAATTCATGCTCGAATATCCCGTAAGCATTGAAGTTAAGAGGTACCGAATGCCACCGAACTTAAACGACAAACCTGACTCACCTGACGGTCCAAACGGTGTAACGGCATGACTGAGTCAAGGGCAGACTGATCCAGAGCCATCTCAGGGGATCTTGTGATTCTCCCGCTGGTGGTTCGTCCGTGGGTGCCTCTCAAGATTTGACCAGCCGGGCCGTAGAATGATTGCTGAAATACCAAGAAAAATTCTCGGCCACGGCAACACACGCAAAAGTCCACCTCTGCCAGACTCGTAGTCCTGACACAAACCAAATCATTCTCTCTAGGTACTTTCTCCACCCAAACGAACCTCGAGCCTTTAGGTTACAGATTCCCAAACCCAACGTAAGTTGGGCAGAACATGTCTTGGACTGTGTCGAACAAAATCCACTGCTAGCTAGAGTGTTGAATCAAATCAGACCTTTTGGGATCGGACCTTGGCCACTGCTTACGAGTAAGGATCAGAAGGTCCCGTGTTGCATCCAATCCCCGAGCACCCTTAAACCGGTTCCAGTTTCGCCAATGATGAGAGTTCATCCCTCGATCATTCTGCCGGACATCTGTTTGCACAATTTATGGTTCAACAATCTCGATTGACTGGTCCTGCCAGTCGGACGCTCTGCCGGATTTCCGGGGACGATGAAAATCTGGACAGGGCAGAGAAACATCGAAAAAAGTGATGTATGCTCGGCAGCATCGCTGCCATGGATGCAGTTGCAATATTATCCTTTTGGCCCATGCAAAACAAACATGAAACCAAAACACAGGATCAGATTATTGAGATTGTATCAAACCAGCACAGCCCCGGCTTTGCATGATCAATAACTGTCTTTGGCAAATGATGGACAACTTCAGCATTGCGAGGGGGAGGTCAGTCCTTGGCGACGGCGCCAAGAATGCACGGAGGCCTTAAGCACAGAGGGGTCCAAATAAGCTGCCACCACTGGTGCTATGTGGGTTGTGTGGCACCTGCTCCGCGTCAGCTCATCATTTGATCATTGACCTCAGACCTAGATCGTCCAACAGCCCTGAGGATTCGACAAAAAGCACATCGCTGGGACAACAGGAAATCCCCAAACATCCATTTAGATTCTGGTAATGTGCGCGACTGTTTCTGCTTCTGGCAGCTTGATTGACACGTGCTAGGTAAACAATAGATAATTTCGCGCAACTCTACAATCAGTTTCACCCGTTTGCTCAAGTATTAGACGCACAAATGCCTCACGAGTTTCTTGTAAAGAGAGCAGCTTCATCTCCACTGTCACAATCCGAGGGGCGAAAGTTCACACACCACTTGACCGTCAGCCAGTGGGACCGGGTCTCCAGTTGGATCCCAATGATTGTTGTATTTGTCCCAACACGCACAAACCTCAGAGCTGCATCTGTGATCTACAATGAAGCAGGATGCTGCGCGAGTCATGACTCTGTTCGACTGATGCAGGAGATCAGTGACACAAACAAACCAATACGTTGAGAGCAAGTGCTGGGCCCCTACAACATCAGGAATTGAATTGTTGCCAGGCAATTCTCTTTCTTCACACTGAGGCTTCGGCCAGGTTTGTGTCGTCCCTAGTCTTGTTCTTGGCTGGAAACGACACCCTGAGTGTGTGACAACATCCGTCTTCCGACCATGAAAATTATGCAAAGTGAGCATTGCATTATTTCAGAAAAACACAATCCGTCAAATCTTCAAGGTTTCGAACAAACATCTTCCGAGCAACATCATGTGACTCGTGTCACCATCGGATTCCAGACGGAACTCAGACTGGTTGGCATCATAGGCTGAGATGATCCTTAGGCAGTCTGCTTTGGCCAGAACTGAATTCTCTAACGCTGCCCTGCACAAAGGGAGCCAACGCAGGCCCTATGGGAGAACTGCAGTATCACACTTTCAGGCTACTGCATCACCCATCTGGTTACATACTGGAATCTAATGGCTGGCATGTTTGTTCTTCGTTTGTCCTTCCTGTCTGCTATCGCCATGGTTCGCTTCGAGAGATTTCGAAACATGCTGCAAAAGTCTGATGGTTTTTCTGTGTTTAGCCAGGTTCTGGTAAGAACCAGAATGAGAGAACCTTGGCACATGTACTTAAAGAACGACATCGTCCATGCAAAAACTGCAAAAGATCTAAGATCAGCGACAAGGAATGCTACAGCTTCTATGGTCAACCTCACTAGCAAAACGGGTTGAAGAATATTGGGGTTCCCATGATCAAACGACAAGTTGTGTCACAAAAACCTCAACTTCACAAGCTGGCTCTTGAACCAAATTGATTTGTCTCGTTGACTTCAGAGCAAGCGGAGGAGAACGAAAGGAAGTTAGAGCAGGATAGAGCCAAAGGGGGCGAAATGGGAAATGTAAGTAAGTAGAGGCGAGGATCTTTGGAGCGCTTACAAAAGGTTTGTGAGGGATCTATTGCATGAAACCGTGGTAGGGGCTGAGCTCTCCTGGCAATGAGGAAAAGCCCCCAACCAGAGCAGCCCAGGTGCTACAGTAGTGCACGAGCTTGGTTGGGGGCCGCCCCAACAACCCGTCCCTTCTGTGTTGTATGCCCTCGTTGAAACTCTTGCTCTACTTCAGTGAACATCACCGTTCGAAACTCACTTGTTGATCAACACCGGTCAGCCCAAGGAAGAACTTCCCTTTTTCCTAACAAGGCATGGGGAAGTTAGGAAGAAACATGAGATCTGAAAAGGTTGAAAAAGTGTCACAGTTGGACAGTCACCTGAACAGGTCGAGTTGGACCCACACAAGCAGCAAGCCCCACGACGCGAGCTGGGTTCCAACCACGAACGATTCGGGGTGATCACCAACCCAAAATCAAGCAAAGAGCAGTATCAATATATAAGCAGCAAGGTTAGAACACCAAGCTCGCCCTTCCCCACCTCACCCCGAGATAAATCCCAAAGTGGGCAGGGTTGGGAAAAATCAAATCTCGCCTGGCGATCTTGATCTTTCACCAAAATGGCGTACGATCGCAGGCAATTCAAAGTGAAGTGTATATATGATCAAATATATCACTTCATAAAAGGATATCTCCAAGATGATAATCTATATGTAGTACGTTGATCAACAAATGTTCCAGGAGTAGCACCCCTCTTCCTTACCACGCCAGACCGACCAGATGGGACCTACTTCAGTGAACATCACCGTTCGAAACTCACTTGTTGATCAACACCGGTCAGCCCAAGGAAGAACTTCCCTTCTTCCTAACAAGGCATGGGGAAGTTAGGAAGAAACATGAGACCTGAAAAGGTTGAAAAAGTGTCACAGTTGGACAGTCACCTGAACAGGTCGAGTTGGACCCACACAAGCAGCAAGCCCCACGACACGAGCTGGGCTCCAACCACGAAAGATTCGGGGCGATCACCAACCCAAAATCAAGCAAACAGCAGTATCAATATACCAGTAGTACCCGGGCAAGCCGGGGGCGGAAGTTTCCCAAGGTCAACCACTATAAGATCAAAGAAAACGGTGGCCTATATATAAATCAGAGGCAAAAGTGCCTATAGTTTGTTGAAATGGCGCTTTCAAAAAATTGTGCTTCCTGTTGCGGGACAAAACCACCACACAAAACCACCAGCACAAAACCAGCAAAACAAGACCACCACACAAAGCCACCAACACAAAACCACCAACGCAAAACCACCAACGCAAAACCACCAACACAAAACCACCAACGCAAAACCACCAACAAAGCCACACCAACACAAAACCACCAAAACAAAACCACCAACAAAGCCACCACACAAAACCAGC
>VSDK01021685.1:3621-14980 GCA_009767595.1 Symbiodinium kawagutii
GCTGGACCAGCAACGGGACCTCGAACGGCTAGAGCTGAAGGCGCACCATCGGCCTCCAACTCCGGAGTAGAAGGACTCGCTCCTCCTTCTTCCTCCTCTTCTTCTCCCTCTTCGTCGTCTGACCCAACTCCGTAGAGGTCAGCCATGGTCGCCTTCCACAGTGCGACCTCATCAGCCGTACGAACTCCTCTTCCATCCTTCTTCTTCACTGGTCTCTTGCCTTCGGATTTCCTCCAAGCCTGCCACTTCGGAAAGCTCATCCGATCCGGCACTGGCACACGCCCATCGGCAATGCATTCCGATAGCGTGACCCCTTCCGGTTCTCCAGCAACTTCCTTGCTCATCTTGGCGCGGCGGTCCAAAGACCCGCACGCTGCCAACCGCACTCCAGGCTACTCCTCCTGATTGGTGACCGCGCCTCCTCCAGGCCGCGGGTCTTGCAACCAATCCAGGATTTTCCCAGAACAGCCCCCAATTGTGAGCAGGAGCTAGCTAGTCTTGGGTCAACCAGTTACACCCAAACGCAGCAGCCCAACTGTTTCCCTGCTCGGAGTTCAGAGCAGCGATGCAAGTGCGGTGAGACAAGCACAGGAAGCTACTGTCGCTACTCCCGTGCGCAACAGCTCACTGACAAGCTCAGTGTCTTGAGCCAAAAGTTGCAAAGTGAAACAAACTAAAGTACAAGTATGGCTGGACAGGCAAATGCATTCACAATAGATATATATATATATATATATATATTCATGATACACATATATCATATCCGTATGCTATATACATAATATATCGTTGGTCCTGGTATTGACATATATACATGACCAACTGTGTCCATATCTGGTCAACATGGCTGTAAGACATAATTTGGCGCTTTCTCAGAATAGAGACCTCCCAAATCATCCACTATTCACCATTTGAGGGTTTCTCAAAATAGGGGACCCCCTCAATCATTTTTAGTAGACCCACCATTTTATTTTGGGGGTGCCCCTATCTTGAGAACCCACCATTTATAGTAAGAAACCGTTCTTCTGCCCTGGCATTGACCACTTTCCAAGCCGCCCCACCTGAGGTCCCGGCAAATCCGCACCTCATTGTCAAACTGGAGAAGCGCACTGCCTCGCCTGAAACACATGGTGCTCACCAAAATGCTTCGAAAGGACGTGACTATGTAATGGTTAGTGCTTGGTGATCGGTTGTTCATGGCTGTTGGTGCTTAACTTTTCCACCAGTAGTGGTTCATACCGTGGTCGATGATGATGGTTAGAAATGGTTAGTAAGGATTAATCATGATTAAGGGTAACCACAGGGGTCCATGATGCTGAATTGATGTCTGGGAGTCACAAGTGTGGTCAACAAGCTGATTCAAGGTCAACAAGCATGAACTCTGGTGAGCGGTGGGAGTGGCTGGTCATGGTAAACATTGTTGATTGTTGATCACGGAGGATAAGAATCAGCAGTAAGAATACACCTTCGGGGGCATCTTACCATGGTTGGTGACCATCCCAACATGATCATAACTTTGCAAAAGACCATGGCTGTTGCTATACTCCTGTGATCATAACTTTGGAAGACACCATGGCTCTTGGTTGGTTTTTGTGGTGCAACAAACTGGGTGGTGATTGGTTTATTGATCAGCTGCTTAGCCCTTGGCAAACTCCTAGAATTCTTGGGAACTACCGAACCAGCAGCTGGTGGAACAACGAAGAATTGAATGGTCTTCCCAGACCTTACTAGTGTAGCTTTTGCCCGGAGTTGTCCGGTCAGTCAGTCAACTAACCAACATTAGCCAACCAGCCAACCACTCAGTGAACCTTGACAGGTAATTGGATAGTACTTCACTCTTGTACGAGCATTTAATGAACAAATCAATCCATAAACATAGGGGCTAATTTACATCAATATGATGAACGTACGTAAATGATGAATGAGCAGCTGGCTTTCCAATGTCATCCACTCGGCGGCTGGAAGTGGATCACAGGTTGTTGCCAGTGGCGCCGTGCTGCGATTCGCTCGCCATCCTTCTCCAATCTAAGGCTCTTACGCCATTTGGAGCTGCCTGGGATAAATGTGTCAAACCAGGGCATGGGAAAATGGTGGATAATTGATGATTCATGAATCATGGGATTCATTGATGATTCATTGATGATTCATGGATGATTCATGGATGATTCATTGACTGTGGCGATGTTTGCTGTTTGCGATCAGCGATCATTGACTTGTTCCACCAGTTCAATTTTGTTTCATGATATGGAAATGTGTTTTTTTCTGAAATGTGATTGATGATTCTTCTGGTGATTTTTTGTCCGCTGATTATTTCACCTCGGTGACGAAAGGGTGTGACCTACTCACGATCACTGCGATCATTAAGTCTGATACGAGTGGTAGTTACTTGATATCAGAGCAAGCTATGGACAGTAGGCTCTTGGACTAGGTAGATTAGCTTTAGATAGGCACTATAAAGCAACTATGGCCCTTATAAACCAACTAGATAGATAAGCTACTAGGTAGATGACTTAGTCTGTCATGCCTGCTGTCAACCAACTGATCTAATTCGGAAGCACCGCTCTGCACCAAAAGTGCTGCCTCGTCGTTTCCGACCTTTGCCTCTTTTTTCTTTCACCTGGACAAGTGAGCAGATTCGACGTTGTTAAGACTGGTTACTGGTTAACCATTCTTCATAGGTGTTGATAGTAATTGGGAATACTGGTCAATAATGATTCGTAGTTGTTGATCATGGTTGATAGTGGTTAACAATGGTTCATAATGTTCATAGTGTATCATAGAGGTTGGATATTGATTGATAAGTTCTTGTTGTTGAATCAATGGTTTGAAAAATGACGCTGAATAGGGGATGTCTCGAGGATGTGCTACATGTGGCCATCTTCTGGTGGCAAGTGAGGCAGTGACTTGCCATAGTGCCGCTATGCATCACAGGTGTGGGATGGTGTATGAGCATATCCATTCTTTTCCTCCATGTATGTCGAGCGGCAAGAAGCACATCAGCGCGGGCCATTATACAATAACCCCAGTGTCAAAACCTCAAAGGTATCGGTTGGTTCATCGCAAGGTAGTCCCACATTTTTTTGTTCAGGCAGTAGAATCCCCAGGGTGCTAGGTCTTCAGGGCTTACCTGGCTTACCCGAATTCCCACCTCGGGAAGCCCCTGCTTTGGAGGATCTGAAGTGATACTCTGGTGCTTCTCGGTCCTGGGTACATCGGACACTGCTGCAAGATGGCAATCCAATCCACACAGCGTCTCGGACACATAGAAGTTGAGCTTGGGGATGGCCAAAAAAGATCACATCTTTTGGAGAATATGCATTTCAACCGGCAAAGATTTGTTCAATACATATCTTTTCCAACCAGGTTGGGAGTTCTGACTCGAAAGCGCCGCACAGATTGGACACCCCTGGCGACACCGGGACTGGGCACCACACGGTGGCAGGGTTTCCAACTTGAGTCTGGCCCTGCGTCGCGTCGCTTCCTGGTGGCTCGTCAAGTGGTTTTCGATGAGGAAGACAGGGTACCAAGCGGTCCGCAAGACACAATGCTCAGGAGGATCTATGAACAGGTTCTGTAAAACACACTACATATGAGCTTCCTGTAGATACAAATGGTCTCTGCCTCTGGCTTCTGGATGCTCGTCATCTTCTCGCTAAGCACAAGGAGAAGGCACTGGCCTCCGCACACTGCTCCCAAATGGTCTCCACGCGAGCCTCGGAACTCCACTGGGAAGCCTGCCATGTGGATCCATCCCATGGCCGTTCTCAGAGCGGACCCAAATTTGGAACTTTAAATGCATGGTGTATGGCATGTTAGAGTTTTTGATGGTTCTATATGGTTCTATATGGTTCATATTGGATGATTTGGGGGTACCCCTCTCTTGAGAAACACCCCTGTGTCTCCCTTTCTTAAGGCTTGCACTCGATAGTCCAGCACCAGGTGTCGAATGTGTGGGCGACACATTTCTGCCGGCGGGTTCCTGTGGTGCACGGAGTGCCAGTTGTCATGCTTCGCCAACAAGGAAAAGGGTGGCAAACTTCCATGCACTTCCTTTACTTTTTCTTGCTAGCATCAACTTTGAAACACACAAATTATCTGACCCCCCCCTGACTACCAATACAATGCCACATCTTTGATGTTGGATCCACTACGCGGCCGCTGCACCAGGGGCTCCCTCCGTTTCCTGCGCAGCTCCCGCAGCTGCCATTGACAGCTCTGCGATAACCACAGCAGCATCGCAGCTTCGGTACGCCAGAGACCTGTTGAGCCCCGTTGAGCCCCGTTGAGCCCCATCCCTGGGGCCTTCCAGGCCCCTTTCCACCGGTCAGAACTGTGCAGCCAACAGCGAGGGCAGTTCATCGTTGCAAGTTTTCCCGGGTCCAAATTCGCATAGGGGATATGTTCTGATGATGCTTTGAACCAATGATTCTTTTTTGCTTCAACCAGAACTATGCGGTGTCAAACAGCTTGTTCACTATCATAAACCAGCTGATCATCCAGCTTGTTGGTTTTCGTCAGTATTATCAACCACTATTTGTCATTAGCAATCATCATTAGCCATAGACTGACCAGCATTAAGCATCATTTTCTAGGTTATGCCCCTTGATTAGCCCTGATCAACCAGCTTATGTTGGGCAACTTCATCACAAATACTCAGTGAGCGACGTGAAGCCGGCAGCGTAGAGCCAGAAAGCAAGGCGTGCGCATTCAAAGCACCTGGGGAAAAAAGCCGGAGACAGGCATTAACTGGAGATATATTTATTGATGGTTATTGATGGTAAATAGCCATTAGCAATAACCATCAATAAATGATTAGGCATTGACCGGAGACAGTTGCTAAATAATTGCTAATAGCCGGATTAGTTGACAATTAATCAATAAACCATTAGACGACGATACATGATTGGTAAATCATGTACAATCCGTAAACTAGTCAATAATAATTAGGAGATAATTGAGAGTTGCTACTGGCCATTAGTCAACCATTGTCGTTGCAATCAATTAAGCGTCATCAACCAGAGACATTGATTAGGAAAACCATCTACATGCAAAGTAAACCAAATGATGTATGATGAGGATATGTCTCTCAGTTGTACACTTGCTGACCTTTTGTGACTACTCGTTGTTGTTCGTAGTTTTGACTAATCACTACCATGTACAACAAATGGGTGTCTGTTTGTTCACATTCCCCAAGAACCCAACCAACGAGTGGAAAGGCCATGGAGTTTCTGATCCCTCCAATGGTAATGGCCACTGAGGGAATGCAAATGGAATCTTCTGAATCGCGAATCGCTCACTTCGCCCGGATTGGTTGCAGGTGCCAGCGTGCTGATCCCCAGTGACAAACCAGCAATTGTAGAACTATATGATTGAACAGAGTACTTCTTAGTTGGAAGTTGCAACAATCAGCTGTGACAATCAGCTGGAAATGTTGCAAACTTTGCATCAGGACTAGCAGTCGGACGATTGCATGACAGTCGAGCTGCTGAGCTCTTCCTTTGCCGCCATCTTTAGTCGCAACCTCGCGGGGTGAACGATGATCAGACAGAGCCCTGGTGACCATTCTGAACGAGGCTTGCTTAGCTTAGAGGCCATGGTTGGCCAAACATCCCAGCACTAACCCTGATCAAAGGGTCACTTTATACATGCTTGAGCTGTGGTAAAATGCCACTGTTCTGAGCATTTTCGTTAAAACATGACTACCCCCCCCAAGTTCCGTCTGCAAATCCAAAGCTATAGAATCCGCACATCTTTCACCATATCTGTCCGATGCCACACACAAGATCAGATTCTTGCACCTGTTGATTGGCTCGAGCCTGGTGAATATTGGGACTCGCAGCTGATATCATGACATCAACTGCGACCAAACATATCAACCAAATTGGCCCCACAGAGGATGGAAGAGGAAACTTACACGGGACAGCCAGCATCTATCGAGCCGCGTACAAAGCATTGTTCCTGGAAGCTCAGCTCAGGAATTGCTTGTGTGGAGCTCATGCCCACCAGGGTTCCGTCACAGGTCCTTGTGGGGAGCACTCTAGGCCGCGTATTTTCAATGAAGACATGGATTTGAGGGTGGACCTATCGTCGCTACAACCCATGTGTTGTTGCTACTCTTTGTGGTCTTTCGTTTACAGTTCCATCAACCACTCAGGTGCTGATGTCTTGGTCATCGAGCAAGCAACTGTTGGATCCAATAAGTGGTTTATCTTGACTCTTAGCCTCATATGGTACCAGGTTACCCCCAAAAAAATTGCCACTAGCATGTTAGCCCAACATGGTACCAAGTTAGCCTAGTATTGGTTACCCCTGATACGGTTTCGGGAGGTAACCATACGATTATCCCCCAACGCCGTGGCCTGCTTGGCACCCCAACAGGTTTGCGCCTCCAACTTTGCCTGCAGAGTTGGTCGAGTAAAACAGCCGGCCATTACTAAACAATGGTAACGTTGAATGGGGGCTAGCAACGCTTGATGATGTCAAATGCATACAGAATATTTATATACTTGGGCTTAAATGGATTTAGATGGGACAATAAACGCATGATTAGTATATAATATGTTGTCAATCGTATAGTACTCTAATGTTAGTAACCGCAGGCAGTCAGAAATCAACCAGTAGACTGCTGAGTGGAGGAGGTTGCTCACCTAGTCCCCACTCACCTGCACTGCTTATCAAGGGACCCAACCCCCACAACAAATCAGACCCAAAGTGGCCGCTATCATGTTAATTGCTCACATCTGAGGAGCCAGTGCCATGGGGAAGCCAAAGCACGGATGCTGTTGTTCAAAATCAGTTCAAGGAAGAGACCCATTCACTTTGACCTGACGGGACCTGACGTGCAGAAACACCACGCCTTCGGGCCAAATTGTGAGGTGCCCATCAGACCTGCCACACTGTCTCGCACCACATCTCCACGTTGCCAGCACCGTGTTGTCATGTCAAAAGAGCTGCCGGTTGCTGTGTGCACTCTGGACCGCTAAATAAAAAATCGTTGAGGCGACAAACACCTGCTCTGAGTCCATCACTTAAGCATACTCAAGCTGCGAAGACTGGCTGAAACGATCCTATTGGGTGATCTCATCCACCAGCAATTGAGATGCATCACAGACATTCTTTTGATGACCATCCTCTAACGCACAGTTGTCAAACTGCTTCTTTTATATCCCTCATATGTTGGGAAGGATAGAAAAATATGATCTCCTGACGCGTGAAACCAACGATTTCACAGCTAGCCACTGCTTTCATCCATAGGACCCACGATCAGTTCACAAGAGTTCACAAGCCGCCAGCCTCACAGCACCAATCAGACGTTGTTTCAGCTCTGATTGCCTTACCAGGACAACTCCCAGGATCTCCCAGGACTCCGACGAAGGAGTTGACGAATTGCTGCGGATATCAGTGCTTGGCTTCCAGGTGTACGGTAGAAACACCTCAAAGGCCTGAATTTTGTTTATAATTTCCTCAATTAATACAGACAAGATCGGACAAGTTGGGATCACCAAGGAGTTTAAGCTGTTTAGAGTTGATTCTGACTGCGGCCAGGTTGCTCTGCTGCCTCGGGCATTGCAAGGTTCACGTAGCTCTTCTGCTGCTCCTGAGAATCGATATGAAACTCATTGAAACTCCAAGAAATCCACTGGGCAACTTTGGATGTTTTGACAACTGGCCTCTGCCAGGATCAAAGCGACTGCTGCTCCAGAGATAGAATGTCTCCTTGAACTATCTAAATCCTTTGAATCAGCTGCACCACTCACTTTCCAGGGGTTTGAGAGGGGAAAAAACTTTGTGTGGTCTTTGAACCATTGAGGTATCTATTGCATCACACCTAGATCCGCACTCTCAGCCACGCTCATGCAGCTTGGCGAGCCCTTTTTGAACCACACAGCACCACGACGCGTAGATTGGACATCTATGTGAAATGGTCACCTTGGCTCACTGATCACCACCGACCTGCAGTGCCAGAAGCACTCTGAAGACAGACTTGTAAGACACATCTTGATCGATGACGATCGATACATTTTGCTCGCCACTGCATTCTTATGACCAACCACTAACACGTAACACGACGCACCTTCAGGCGCAACTTGGCAAACTGCTTGCGAGTGAACTTCTTGGGCTTGACCTGCAACGCAATCGCCCTCTTCTTATGCTTCTTTCCCAAACTCTGTCAAATGTTCCCAAGAGATCAAAAACCATTTAAACATAATGACTCTTGCACTTGAGAATTGCAACAACAAATCTGAAGCAACTCCAAAGCATCGAGCCTCTTCCTCTGCCTTCTCCACAGTCTCGCCCTTCTCGGACAAGATCAGCTCAACATGGCAAGGGCAGTTCCTGAGCAGGCTTCCCTCTTGTTTCATTGTTCAATCTTTCCAGTCAAAATCCCTCGCTTTGCCAATCCTCCGCGTAACATCACAAATGGCTTGTCTGAGGCACCCCACATGTATGGGCCAATGCGACCGTGGGCACGGTAAGTGCGCCTGCGGCCCTGCTGTGCAGCATTCACCTGTCAATGCAGAATTTGCCATACTTGCTGGGTGATTTCCTCCTTGGAATCCTTTGGGCTTTGTGCAACAAGATGTAGGGGACACGTTTTGATGCTTGGACTTTTGGTTGCAGCTGACTGTTAACAGCCTGGATGTGCTCGACATACAGGTTCTCGGTCTTCAAGCTCTTGAACTCAGCGTTCGCCTCGGCATCCCTGCAGCAACAGGCAAAATGAGTGTTGAATTTGCTGCGGACAGGTCTCAATTTGAAGAAAAGAGTCTCATGCACCCCCTGGAAACCTAAATGGAGCAGTCTCCACATGATCGGAGGCAAGTGTCTGCGTCGTGACCTATGAACAGTGTTTTGCTGTTTCCCACCTCAACAAACCAAGGACGATCTTGGCTGACTTCACAGGCCAGCGTCCCTGGAAGCACATCAGCGTGCTGATATGGGGAGATTGGCTCTCTCTCGATGGAGACATTGGTTGTTTGAAATGATGCAGAGTGATGGATAGTGTGACCATTGTTCATGGGTTCAAGACCAGCCGATTCTTCATGGTTTTGTCATGTCTTGTCTCAAGGTCAAGTCATCTTCACGCCTGGGTGGCCTTGAACTCCTTGGCCTGAGGGGTGCGACCTTAGTGAGATCAAGTGGGAACTATTGAGTCAGTTCAAAGGCTTGAGAATGTGCAACTCTTCAATCATCCAGTGGCAACTGAAGCTCCCACCGATGGTGCCTCTGTACTTGCGGAACACGATGCACCTACCAAAGTAATCGTCGATCATTGACAGCATCCATCATTTGTATCTGTTTGACCAGGGAGTGCAGTTCTTTGAAACCCAAGTCGAGATGTGTCTCTTGCGCAGACTTTGCAGCACATGCTGTGCTTGCAAAATCACTTTGCAACACGCGCCTCTTCTTGTCGCAAACGTCCTGAAGATACTGCTTGGCAGCACTGAGGGTCATGCCCTTGATGGCCTTGCAAAGCCCAGAGCAATGTGTTGTGCGGAGCTGAAGACTTCATTCCGCTCCGATTTCTTAAATGTTATCACGTTCGTTTCGTGTAGAACATATTTTGCCTCTTTGCTCAGCCTTTATGATGAAACTTGGTCAGCAATCTGTAAGACAGATTCTCAACGTGCTCTCAAATATCTTCACACTTCCCAAAATCTGCCAAAACTAATTCACACTAACCACTTTTTTTGGCCTGTGCAGTCTCATAGGTGTTCTTGTAGTGCCTCAGCACATGCAACCCAAAAAGTTGGAATAAAGCAAGCCGAACAAAATCTATGGCGATCGAAATTAGTTGCTGCTCTAGTTTCCATTTGGGAGTTCGGCTGCAACATACCGCTTTTCGATGAAACTGCTTCTGAAACATGTTCTCTGCTATGGATTTCCCGGGTATCATCTTTTGGTCGCCCCCTCTCCTTTTTCAGGGAAAATTCAAAAAAAGGATCTGTATGGAACCCTCCAGCAATAACGAGTTCAAGCATTAAAGACCCTCACTGACTTATATAGATAACTATCGGAATCCGACGTCTGCTGAACGAAGCGTGTTTCAAGATGTTGCCCATCTTCAGTGCATCCGGGGCGCACTCGCAGATCCACACCCTGAGCCTTGCAGGCCTGGGCAGTGTGCAATAGTCTCAAGTTCGATCCTCTCAGTCTGTTTGACATATTTTGTTTGTCTTTCCAACCAGAGGGAACTTCTCAAGTCGCAAGCCTTGCTGGGGTTCTTAGACTCTCGGGAGTACTTGATGGTCATGGTGGCAAGCCGGTGGACTCCGCGTCGGGGCGTCTGTTGACCGCTTTGAGCCAAAAGTGGGTTGCAGAATGACAGTCTGACATCCGCAGGGGTAAAGACATGAAAAACGTTGATGAGTCATTACCCTTGGGATTTGAAGACTTGATCATGCCTGCATGACATAGGTGGAGTTGCAAATGCTATCTTTTGTTGTTTATTGGGGTTTGCTGCTGTCGTGTAAGTGTTTCCAAGCCTCTCGCTGCACATCAACCCCGTCATCTTTTCCACCACAGCACCACGACGCGTAGATTGGACATCTATGTGAAATGGTCACCTTGGCTCACTGATCACCACCGACCTGCAGTGCCAGAAGCACTCTGAAGACAGACTTGTAAGACACATCTTGAGCGATGACGATCGATACATTTTGCTCGCCACTGCATTCTTAGGACCAACCACTAACACGTAACACGACGCACCTTCAGGCGCAACTTGGCAAACTGCTTGCGAGTGAACTTCTTGGGCTTGACCTGCAACGCAATCGCCCTCTTCTTATGCTTCTTTCCCAAACTCTGTCAAATGTTCCCAAGAGATCAAAAACCATTTAAACATAATGACTCTTGCACTTGAGAACTGTAACAACAAATCTGAAGCAACTCCAGAGCATCGAGCCTCTTCCTCAGCCTTCTCCACAGTCTCGCCCTTCTCGGACAAGATCAGCTCAACGTGGCAAGGGCAGTTCCTGAGCAGGCTTCCCTCTTGTTTCATTGTTCAATCTTTCCAGTCAAAATCCCTCGCTTTGCCAATCCTCCGCGTAACATCACAAATGGCTTGTCTGAGGCACCCCACATGTATGGGCCAATGCGACCGTGGGCACGGTAAGTGCGCCTGCGGCCCTGCTGTGCAGCATTCACCTGTCAATGCAGAATTTGCCATACTTGCTGGGTGATTTCCTCCTTGGAATCCTTTGGGCTTTGTGCAACAAGATGTAGGGGACACGTTTTGATGCTTGGACTTTTGGTTGCAGCTGACTGTTGACAGCCTGGATGTGCTCGACATACAGGTTCTCGGTCTTCAAGCTCTTCAACCCATGGTTCAGCTCGGGATCCCTACAGCCACGGACAA
>VSDK01021685.1:18069-32874 GCA_009767595.1 Symbiodinium kawagutii
TTCCTGCTGCACAGAACGTAACATCTGTGGCAAGTCAATGCGGTAGTTTGCACGTTGGAACTGCTCTCACGCTGCAATCTGCAGTCTGCCCATGGTACAAAAAGCCCACAAGTGGTCAACCCTCAAAATCGATGCAGTCTAGACTACACATGGACCATGAACGTTCCAGATGTGTTCCAAGGCAATGAGCTTCATCCATTGCTGAATCCCTACTAACCAGTTGGATGACTGTCGCAGTGATGTTCGCAGCGGGGCTAACCACAGCCACCTGCGCGGTCTCATAGGTATTCTTGTAGTGCCTCGCCAGGTGATTGGCGACTCGCAACCATTGGTGAGAGCTTACTCGCTGCATTGGTTGCCATGGGTTGCCATTCACCAGTTATGAAAAGTGTCAATGAATTCAATGAGCTGATTCACCTTTTTTGATTCATTAGTTCCATTGCTTGATTTACAACACACATCATAGAAAACCGAAAAACGAGAAAATTTTCAGCTCCAGCTCTGTCTCTAGAAATCTTTGAGAGGTGCTGCTAGGTGCCAGGGGTTGCCTCGCTCTGATTGCATTCAAGGCGCACTCGCAGGTCCACACCTTGGGCCTTGCAGGCCTGGGCAGTGCAGTCGTTCAAGTTTGTGTCACCATCTTGGCACCGAAGCTAACCCAAGCTAACCTAAGCTTATCCTAACCAAGTTGCCTCTACATGTTTTCTCAGTCTTTTTTTTCACTGGAGCTAACCTCTGAGTTCGAAAGAAGTCTCCCAAGTCGCGAGCCTTGCTTGGATTCTTTGACTCTCGAGAGTACTTGATGGTCATGGTGGCAGGGGCAGGTGACCTAAGCTTCCATGGAAAAGCATATCGCACAAAGTTTGCCACACAAGCAACGGGTTTTGAGCAGAATGGGACCATAACCATCACCGGGTAACAAGGATGAACCACCATCAACCAACCAAATTTATCAAGAAGCAACCACCAAGCAGCACGCTATATGGCTACTGATGCTGCTGCGGTAGCATCTTCCACAGCATGGTCTCCCAGTGGGATCGCAGCTCTGCATCGGGGTAAACCCAACCATCAAAACCCGAACTGGTGATCTTCTCGCAGCCTCAACGAAAGGATTTGCACCTTAATGGTTCATCCCAATAGGATACCCGGTTACTGCAATCATTGAAGGGTCTAGGATGATGGTCCACTCAGTCCACTTGTAATCTTGCGGGTTTTGAGCGTGACAATCTGAAGGGTTGTGAACTTCTTGATTGTCTATCACTCACTTAGTTACCTTGATCAACTCGCTTCCAGAGATAAAGTAAGCCAAGCCTTGCCCCGTTTTCCTGGAAGAAGGCCCCTGTGCTCAGGCCTCGGCACTCCCTGTCGCGTCGGGGTCCACCGCTTGAGCCACAGTCGCAGTGATCTCCAAAACTGAAAACCAAGCAGTCGCAGTTGCATTGACATTGCATTGAGATCATTGAGATTTGAGTTTTAATACGCTTTTATCGTCAAAAACATATCTTTTAAAAAAAGAAACGAAACAGTGGTTCTTAATAGAAACTGTATTTTGGTATGGGAACAGACACCTGTAAACGTCCAAATGTTCATTCACAAATGTTCACCACGCAAGAGGGGTGTGTGCCTTCGTGAATAGAGTACCCTACACCCTCCGAAATTGCAAGTTGCCTGATAGAAATCTGCTTTGTTTTGGGTGACTTGTTTCCGGACCACCATCAACGCAACCTTTGCTGGGCCCGCTGGACTTGAATGATACATCACACGTCAAATTCAGCAGAAGTTCAGACTGAAAAGTTGCTTGATAGCTTTAGTTGTAGGATTTCGAGCTAACTGGCTCCAGTTTTTAGGTGTTTACATTTACCGTCTACAAGTGGATGAGGTATGTCAAAATGGACAAATCGTGGTAGTCCACTGTGCATATTTCCACATCATGGGCTTTATGGCTTCGTAGCAGATCGGCTCCTCGTGCAGAAAGCCATAGTGCGTAAGAAGGTAAGTGTCATTCTTGTTGCCTCAACAACAAAGCCAGTGCAGCAACTCATGCTTTTTCAGGCCCAAAATATGCCAAAAATCCTTGAAAGAACAAGGACAGCTGCCAATCCTTTGGTTGTGGGAAATCGCCAGCCAAAATGATGGTACAATAAACCATGCTGATGACAGGCCCATGTAAGTCTGAAGGGTCCTTGACTACCGGGCTGCTGATGCCTGGAAAGACAAGCAATCTGACAGAACAGCCAGGCCGGGAACAGATGATCTACGAAATATAACCCGACGAAACAACTAGGTAAAGTAGATGTCAAATTTAGAAAAAAAAAAAAACACAGTTTGTAAAGACAATCTGTTTTTCTTGTTCATTCTTGTACTGCTAGTCTGTTGATTTGTTCATGAATGGGAGGTTTGGGTCAATTAAACGCATGTGCTCTTTGCAAGAATTATCGGCCTGATCACAATTAGCACAGCTCAAACGAGGAAAGTGGCAAATTCTTGAAACACTTAATCTTCATAGTCGTGGGATATCTTCAAAAATAGCAAATGGTCGCCATACCAGAAAGGATTGGTGCTTCGATGACTGCAAGTGTATCCCCGTCGTTGACAAGCTCAGCTTTGTCCAATCTCTGCTGTCCTCCGTAAGAGTCCAAGATCTCATCACCTTCGAAGTAGTCTTGACCTTGTGCCGCCAGAGATTCACATCGCCATGGTCAGCTTCAACGGCAACTAAGGTTACCAGCCGACCCAATCAGAATCCTAGGTACTCCCTGGGTGCTCCTGGGTCTTGGGGCGTGTAAGAATTGCTTGCCACTCATCACCTACACATGAGTAGCGATGTCTAGTCGTCATGGTGCACAGGGTTGTCAGCAGCCTTCCAAACAAAATCCATGGCATGCGCTACACTGAGAAGACACATTTCAAGCATCCACCCTCCCACAACGAACTCAGCCACCTGCCAGCAATGTAAACGAGACTCTTCCTGGGCCGAGACAAGCACCTATGACACAAGACAAGCAACACGCCATCCCATGCCACTGCATGCCATCCCAAAGCCATCTCACGATATCGCTAAGAGAAACGACCATCACTGGGGGTACACCTTGGCTCAACTCCCACAGGCCAGGATCACCCGGCCATGCGGAAGTAGTTCTTGCTGTCGGGGTCGAAGTTGATGAGGTCCACCTCAACGGCTGCTCCAAGAAGAAGAGGTCTCCGAGGTCTCCCAGGTCTCCAAAATCCATAGGGTGTTGAGACAGCGGCATGGGTCCCGAAACAAGAAATGCTGATGTCATCAACCGCCAATTTCATCAATCATCAACCATCATGAACGCCAATCAGCCACTACAAGGTATCATTTACCATCAACTATAAACTATCATTCATCATGAGTAGCCATCATTGACCACTATTAGCCATCCCTTTGACCGTTGAAATGGTCATTAATCGTTTCAAGAGCATCCGTTACAATTGGTCCTTATCCCCTGTAGTTTGTAAAAATCAGCCATCCTCAACCATCATATTCCCTCGGTGGCTCCTTTTATCCCATGCCAAGCAGCTGTCAACCTGCTATTATCCCCTATTCTTAATCCTTGTTGACCAGCTATCATCATTAACCAGCTATTGACCACCATTGACCAGCTATTAACCATAATTAACCACCAATTAACCAGCTATTGACCACCATTAGCCAGCTCTTCACAGCCATAACCAGCACCAGTCGCCATCCTGACCCACCAAGCATTGTGACGCGCCAAGGAACCCCTGGCACCAAGGCATGGAAACTGCGCCCATCGCTGGGAACAAACCGCAAGGCTCGGCTCCAGTAGTGACTGGCAGCCCAACGAAGCGCTTCACCTGGGAAATCTGCAAAAAACGGAGGCGAAACAGATCTAGATAACATCTGGGAAATCTACAGATGTAGATAACATGTCTAGATGACTCATACGTAGGTGAATCGTTCATGATAAATCGTTTGAAATCGTTTGAATTGCGAAACAAATGTAGAAGTATGAAACATTGATTATCACCATGATTTATGATGATAACATGT
Organism: Symbiodinium kawagutii; assembly: GCA_009767595.1. NCBI lineage: Eukaryota > Dinophyceae > Suessiales > Symbiodiniaceae > Symbiodinium > Symbiodinium kawagutii. The sequence goes on from VSDK01021685.1 coordinate 22,109, forward strand.
GTAGATGCTTGTAGATGCAAACTGATAGGTATAGGTGCATAATTTGAATTGTTGATAATCGATGATTGTAGATGTATAGATAAATATATGTCATGTTAAATCACCAATAAACACATGTATCACCATGTATCTGTGCGCATAGATACTATTTACGCTCGTACCTCCTGCCTGGGTTTCCAAAGGCCTCGTTGACATGGGGATTCTAAGCGTGAACCTGCCAATAGGGATGGTACTAGATACTTTGGTTAAACACCTAAACATACCTAATCCAAGTGCATGGCCAAACAAAAGTTCTTGGTCTTATAGTAGTCTACTAGATACTTTGGTTTTCTCCATTCTAATTGGTCTTGTAGGTCTACCTGGTCTACCTAGGAAGATCACCACATTCCGATGTCCGAGAAGCAGTCCATGGTCAGCTCGCACAAGCGCAGCAATTGCCGCCGCAGCTCTCGCGCAGGGCTGTGCGCAGGGGTGCCACGCAAGGCCGCCACCTCCGTAGTGCCGAATGATGGCATCATGGCATCAGGTAGGGTCGATCAACGGTTACCTGTTGAGAATGGTTGATCCGTTGATCACGTGAAGTTGCAGATCAACCAACCTGAAATGATCTGCAGTTGATCCAACAGACGAAAAAACGCGGATCAGACAAAACACACAGATCAAGAGTGATGTAATATTGAGATGCCAACTGCAACGACTGCTTGAGTTGTGAACGGATCCCCTGAAGAGCAAAATTTGTGCTGAAAACGATGTGAGCAGTGGTGAAACCCTTTGTGCCATCACTAAAATTCAACTTTTAAGAGATTGTAGAAACCCAGCAGCAAAGAGCCAAAGACAAAATACACATAGGTTTCCCAACTCAAAATGATAATTTTTGTTGGTTAGGAGCTAGCATGAGCTACCTCTTCGTTTATGCATAGACACCCCTTCAGCTACCACTCCTAGCAGTCCACCACTTCGACGCTCCACTGCTTCCGGCCTCCTCGGGCTGCCAGGATAAGGTGCAGTTGGCATCTTGCATCGGCAGAGTCAAAATGTAGCGAAACCACTCGGAGTAGATGCCATGTTTCCGCAGTGCTGCCAGGAAGACGATGATCTCTTCGTCCTGGGAAAGCCATCCCCAAGCCCAAAACACAAATAAACACCATAAACTGATAGTGACCATTACAGGTAATTACTCATACTAAACAACCATTCACTTCAATTTCTCAACCCTACCAATCAACATCAATCAACTGCTGATGTTCAGATAAGACTTCCACGGACTTCCACGGTTTTCTCAGCTTGCTTCGTTGGGTCTCCTGCGACAGCGCCGTTTCGGGTTTCTGAAATCCCCGCAGCTCGGACCAAGGCAATGGACGTCGCAGTAGCCGCTTCAAAGGCACCTGCTGCAGAGTCACTGCGTGATGCATGGTGGTTTCTTCGTAGTTGGGGGGACCCCAAATCATAGCAAGCAACTTGCCAAGCAACCATGTATAGTAGGCAACTATGTATAGTAGTAAGAAAATGATAGGGAACCACCAAAATACTTGGTTTATACGACTTCTTCATAGCTGGGGGTATTCTATGGTTAATATAGACATGGTTAATATAGACATGGTTGATGGTTGTAGTAACCATACTATGAAGAAATGGTTGTGATTACGTTTGATCATAAGTGTGAATGGTTAAGCCCAAGTCATTTGTGTAGTTAACAATCTATAGTAACTAGTAAGAAGTGGTTCTATTAACAATTTAAAGTCATCAGTGGTTGGTACAGTAATCCAGGGGGGGACACCCAGTTATCATCTTGTTTTTGCATTTCTACAAAAACATCGTGGTTGATAATTAGTGGTTGATAATTGGTGATTGCTAGTGGTGATAATGGTTGATGGTAACCATTCAGAGTAATAGACCAACCACCTTTTTTGAGGGTTCCCTTTGAAAAGAAAAGGCACCCATTCATGACTATGGGTGGAAATATTCCATTATAATCCGCAGTGACAGTGGATGATGCTAGACAAAGCCTGCACGGACAGAGTTGGATCTGCTAATAGCAGTGGGTAGAGCCAAGCTTCAGGGCGATAGGGTGAACCCGCAACCAGCGCCAGGCTTCCTAACATGGTAGCTTCATGGTTGCATTCTGCTGCAAGCCTGGCAACATCAACCAAGGTCCCAGCAAGAATCAACCAACCAGTTGTTGTTTCTTTGTATCATGTTGTTTCCCGGTCGTTTCAATACCAGTCACATGGACTGAACCAATGTGACAACTTTGGTGGTAAGGGGCTCACTTCACCAGCTGCCTGAAGGCGCCTGCAGAAGTACTTCGTCTTTGCGAAGCTTTCCCGCGGCCACCAAACCACGACCAGCAGAGGCTACCACGCGCAAGCGCGGATGAATGAAGCCATTCTCACCGAAGAGACCTGCAGCTGAAAGGTCGCCCTCTCAGAGAGTTCACAGCTGGGGGATGGTCCCCACCAGAATTGATTCTTAATCTACACAAATGATCATTCTCTCATGTTTCTGAGATACTGGACATGTTCAATATTCTTCATGTATGGATACACCCATTGCCCACTAGAACGGCTACCACGCCACAGAAACCATCGATTCACAACAGCACTGGACAGTAGTTGCGACAGTTGCGGCTGGTACCCAACCAAAGCTGCATATAGAGCTGCAGCAAACAACTTTGATTTCAAGCATTTTGAAACGTGCTGGTTTCTCAAGCCATAGGGAACCCACAACATGGGTGGTTTGTTGTTGTAAATGGTGAATGAAGGATGATTCGAGGATGATTTGGGGGTGCCCCTATGACTTGAGAAACCATCACATGAAAATGAGAAGAAAGACCCGGGGAACTGTCGATGCCCTGGCTTCCGCTCGCACCTCGTAGCAGCGAGAGCAACTCGTAGTTGTCTTCTGCCACCCAAGACCTTGGACAACGGAGTCCGATCTCGTCCTGATCTCTTCTCATTCGAAACCATCACCAGAAAGCATAGAAAGCATGGTGCAGCATGGTTTGACCTTGGGGTTTGAGGGACTCCACGGAGAAGCCATCTCTACGTTGCGATAAACACAGAGTTTCAAGCCCCAAAGACAGTTCTGCACAAGCAGCACCTGTGCAGGAAAATGGTGACGGAGTCATCCACAAACAGAAAGAAAGTCAGGGTTGCACCGTCCCAATTTCTGCTTGTCAGGGAAACCAATGACAGCCAAGCTCCCGACGGCATGGAGATCCATTGGAACAGCTGGCAAAGCACCACGAAAAGTCGTGGGTCTGAAGATGCTTCGTGAAGGTTGTGGTGCATCGCCTAATTCTCTTTGCTCACCAATAGTTCATTGCTGATCAGTAGCTGGCCAAGAATGGCCAGTTGTGGCTACATTCATAAAGAACGGCGAACCATGGTTAACAACAGGGGACGATGGCTCCCAATGCAGAATTGAAAGCCGTCCACCGTGACACTCCGTATCGCAGTTTGCATGGTCAATCAGCCATTTCAAGATCCCACAATTACACAGGATGTGAGCTAGCTAAGCAATGAAGCAAGTGGAGAGCGCGCATTTCGACTTTTCATACTTGGACTTAAGTGTTCAACCTTGGGCCGAAGCGGCCACAGTGGCCCTCCAGGGATTGATGTCACTTGTATGACGCAAGAAGATTGAGTGTGGCAATATTCTCGTTGTTGCCCTAGGAGACCCCCTAAGCTTCGGGATTTCAATTCTCAGATCAGCCATTCTAGACGCCTTGTAAGTAGGGAAACTTCTTCACCACAATGATTGATTTGCATGCAGCATTTCTATGTCGGATGTAGCTGCAAATTCTGCACATCCCTCATGTTTCTTGGTTGCCTTCTTTTGCAACTTCTAAGATGCAACCCAATCCAGCGATCCAGCATCTTGCCAGAAAGCTTTGCTCCTGGCAGTTTTTGGTGGCTACTTTGGCCAGTTTTTCAAATTGCAGCGGCCATGGTCAAATGAGACTGTGATCTATGCGTGAATGTTCTGCAAATGGTCTGGTTTGCACTTGCTGGGAGGTATCTGGAAGCACAACAAGACCAAAGTGGTGATGTCCAATGGCAACTCTGAATTTCATGGCCGTTTCTCCATCCTACAAACCCGTGTCAGCGGTTTCCAAAACCTGAGGATTTGTTCTAGCCAACAGATAATTTCCTGGGCCATAAAAGTCCCTAAGAAACCGGCAGTTGTATAGGCATCACCTGTTGATTAGCCAGCTGAACAAGTATCATAGTATCAACAATTAAACCCTAATTCACCATCAGTAACAAACTGCAGCAAGTGACCACACCTTTCATTGACATCAACCTTGATAATTGATAATGGTTCGTTATTAGTTGATTCACTAATTCACTATGATAAATCTAATGATTTCTCAATTGGTCCTTCATCATTTCTCGATTGTGATGACCATGGGTGAGGAGCATGTCACTTGGCTGGCCGCGGGGGACAGCGGGAAGGAGCCGGCACAGTGTGGTCTTGACCTTGTGGCGGATGAGGATCCGATGGAGACCCTGTGGCATATTTCGCTCTGCCAATGTCGAACCACTTCACATGTGTCAATGTCAACCGCCTCTCATGGTGATTTCTGGATCAAACCAGTCCAGGTCCTGGAAATGGATATCTTGAGTGATATGGAATCTGACCAGAAGGGATCCATTAACTGCTAATAAACTACCACTTGTTGCCAGCAAATGTGGGTTGGACCTTGCCCGGTACCAATTCGAAGTGACCTGCTTGAGACAGCGCTTCCACTGATTGATGCTGAGATTCTGTTGACGGATCCGGTTCGGGAGATATTTTGGGCGGTTGCGCCGCGGTCACGGACTGGCTGGTAGTTATAAACCATCCAAAAAATTTGTATTGATCAACCAGCATCCCAAATACAGGAGGGTCTATATCCATGATGAGAATGCTAAATGATCTCCATAATTCAAATTAGACATCATTCGTCCCAAATACAGAGGAAAATAAAAAATGCTAAAAAAACCACCAACAATTTCTTGTTTCAAACGCATTGCAAATAGAAGTACCCATCAAAATGTAAAAAAAGAACACCAACTGATGAGCAATCTATCCTAGGGGAGCCATAACCTATTGAATCCCCTGATCATCAACCTATGTTGAGGTGATGGGAAACCAATCATCAAGGCTAGAGGATGACTGGATTCCATCACCAGGATGACCAGCTCCACAAGCTGCCACGCCTCGCCGCTCCATTGCAGAAGCAACGCTGGTAGGGATCCAGTAGGGTGAATCCTCCTCGAAACATCGAAGCACGTGGACAACGCATGTGAACAAGCACCTCCCTCCCCATCCCTGCACATACCTCCCCATCCCTCCCCGTTGGTTTCAGAAGCTGTGAAAAATCTGCTGGAAAACTCCAAAAAGTCAGTGGTTTCACCATGGTTTCCAGTGATTCCATGGAACAAGTCCTTGCTGGGATGTGGAGGATGTGTACTTGACAAACGGTACAAAGCGTGGAGAGTATAACCAACAACGGTGACTACTTGCATGTTGAAAGAGATTATGACCTTAGGGTTGAAAATGACCCCTCTGCTGCCTAAGATGTACCCAGGGCAGCGGCATCATGCCCAGAACCTTATGTGGAAAGTGCTTCCCTTGACCTCAAGTGATTCATTGGAAGCCCAATTTGGGATGCTGTGTTTGAGGGCATCCCAACTAACCAGGGCTGCCAGGCACTTTTGACAGTCAGCTGACGGGTCCTCTTTCAGATCTCGGCCGAGTTGAGTTTCCAACTCCAACCATTTGCTTTGAGATAAACCCAAGCGAGTGGGCTCAATGCTCCTCCAGGTGCCAACGCAAAAAAGTTTTCAGTTTGCATTGTGCAATCTATTGTATTTCCAAGACTAAACAGAATCAAAAAATCGGATTGCAATGCTGGAAAGCCGTCCAAACGCATAGATTCCATTTCGATTATGGTGTTTGATCCTCTCTTGACGTTGAGAACACTTCACTGTCCCTGATGTGCATCGGGCCCATGTGGATCATCGAGGCGGAGGCGGGTGATGAGCATGGGTCAAACGCTTAGTCGATGAATAATCAAAGTAACATGGGAGAACCAACACTAATGCACGATATTCCCTTCCCCATTCATTGATAACCACCTTTGTAACCACCTTGGCAAAATGCCTTGCGACCCAGTGACTGGTAAGCACAAGCCCGTGCCCATTGTCCCATGGAAACCTTGGGCTGGTCCTCTCTTCCAATCTTCGCCTCCAACCGCTTGCAGCTGGGCCCTGCTTTGGACCACCTGAGTACTGGTGGCGTGACCAACTCAGGTGGCAACAACAATTCGAAATCATTTCGTTTCCCAGAGGTAACCCCCTCAAATTGACGCCAAAAAATGGGCAAACCAATTTTTGATTTTGGCAAAAAAAAGCTTTGGAAGGTAAACCTTGGGGTCACTATAGCAACCACCATTATGGAGGGTACATGCATGGACCCAGGTGGGAATTCATCACATAGCACCCAACTCTCATGGGAATCTTTGCATGACCTGGTCAACACGCACTCCCACTGCACTGCTTATCTCCACCATATATCATGTAGGTCAATAACTTTTCAGTTGCAAATGGCAGATTATCCATGTCTTACTTGTTTTAACATAATCTAGGACGATTAAATCAACAAATCATACTTACTTTGATCAAACACCCCCAATTCGCCAGCAGTGTTTGCATTCCTTCCTGTTCGTTGGATTGTTCACGATCATCATTATAATTGCCAAGAAACAAATCGAAGCAAGTACTTTGTTTCGAGCCATCCCAGCCATGACATGAAGTGTGTCACACTATGGTAGCGTGATGGTGGATCAAACAAAGAACCTCATTTAGATTGGCCGGCGGAAAATTCTTTTAAGGCAGCTACAGGCGATCCATGACCCACGCATCATACTATCCATGTACGAGTCCAAAAGGAAAGGATCCTGGCCGAACCCACAAAGGGAAAAGTGTTTGTCGTTGTTACATGACAGCCAGACCGAACTGTCCTGAAATATATTCTGACACTAATTCTAACAAGCACTTTCTCTTGCCTTGTGGCGTATGCCTGAAATGTGCTGCTGTAGATTGATATGCGCATCATTTAGTCCGCACAACACAGTCAACACCTTGGGGAAGGTCGTGCAACGTGCCGAAGCCTGGAAAAGACATCCAAGAGAACGAGAGTTGGCAACAACAAATTCCTGATGAGGAACTGTTCCTCCAAAATCAGTTTATAGATTGAATTGTATTCTTGATATTGGAGGAACAAATGTCGATCTAAAAATGCCCTCATCTGCGAAAAAAAATGGATCAAAGCCACGGACCACCGAGAGCATCGGCCAAGCCACTGGTCATGGGCGCTGCGGTGGCTGTCTTTTTGCGTGCGGCCTCGCCTCCGGGACGGCTGGAAATCCTGCAGCAGGGCTCGCTATGGTTGATGCGTGATCACCAAGCATCACCCAATGAGGATCCTGGTTCGGGAAGATCAAACAGGAATGGATGATGATGATGATGATGATGATGATGATGATGATGATGACGATGACGATGACGATGACGATGACGATGACGATGACGATGACGATGACGATGACGATGACGATGACGATGACGATGACGATGACGATGACGATGACGATGACGATGACGATGACGATGACGATGACGATGACGATGACGATGACGATGACGATGACGATGACGATGACGATGACGATGACGATGACGATGACGATGACGATGACGATGACGATGACGATGACGATGACGATGACGATGACGATGACGATGACGATGACGATGACGATGACGATGACGATGACGATGACGATGACGATGACGATGACGATGACGATGACGATGACGATGACGATGACGATGACGATGACGATGACGATGACGATGACGATGACGATGACGATGACGATGACGATGACGATGACGATGACGATGACGATGACGATGACGATGACGATGACGATGACGATGACGATGACGATGACGATGACGATGACGATGACGATGACGATGACGATGACGATGACGATGACGATGACGATGACGATGACGATGACGATGACGATGACGATGATGATGATGATGATGATGATGATGATGATGATGATGTGACTGGTTGCCAGATAGAATAACCAACAATCACCTTGCTGACTGTCCCATCATTCAAATTCTGGTTGGCAACCAAGAATTATCTACCTTCCAGTGGGCCCTACAGTCAACATATTTATAGCACATCCACCACTGTGATTTCGTCTATTCCGAGCAGTGACTTTCGATCGCTGGACACCGCTGATGGCTCCTGTTGCCCTGCTTTGGTAACTTTGGGGCCTGGCAGCTGGAACCGGCAGTTGAAGCCTCTTTGGGAACTCAACAAAATGCGAATATGGTTTAGCACTGTACATGATTATCAATGATGAATATGGATGACACTGTAAATAAATGATGTACTATAAATGATGAGTATGGGATGATGGGTGGCTTAGCACTGTACATAAATGATGAATAAGGCATGATTTGGGGGTAGTCCTATTGTAGAGACACCCATGTTGGTTGTAACTATACATACTGTGACATAGAAACCATATCAACTATCAATCTGGTCGTAGCGGATGAACATGTGTAGATAAGCTTTGTTATCAAACTGGTATTATGACTCGCAATCGCTAATAAGGCAACCTAGTACTTGTTCTGCGTAGAACGACAATGCATGGTCGTTCCCAAGCAAGCAAGTATGGAAATTAACCCTGAACAACCGGTACTGTAATCATATTATGGATAAAAATGTTTGGTGGCGGCGATTGGCCAGCTCGAGTGCCTTTAAGGTCTTGGACGTCCCACTGTTTCTGGTTACAATCGTCATCAGCTACCAGGGATATCCACCCGTAAGTGACACTCACAGTAATAAGCGAGCAATTGCTCAGGTGTTTGAAGTTCAGTTGGGTCCAAGCTCTCCCAAGTGGGTTCATGCTCTCCAGGAGAACCAGCAACCCAGAATGCCTTGGTGAACTACATGCGCCATGTGAATCTATTGGTTAGACTCAGCCCTTGTTCAGAACTTACCTCCAACGAATCTCTGGACGAAGATGAAAAGCGCAGCCTGTCCTGATCTCGCTTCGTCCGCAAAACAGCTGCTTGGCGCTGCCTCACTCAGCAAGGTGATGCATCGTGGAATATCTTTGGAAATGCTGGTTTCATTTTCCATTTACTCCAGATCTCACTCTTGCTTTGTATCAATGTCAAAATCTGGAATGGAATCAACGCTTCCTCAATATCTTCATTGTAGAACAACAAGCCCAACTTGGACTCAACAAGTGAAACTTGCCGGACCTCGGCAGTGCTCTCTGTCGATCTGCCATCTCCTGCATATGACACGAGGTAGTCCCATCAAAGGGTTCAGGTTACAGGCTACCAACACATTGCCACAACCAACCTGCAATGCTGACCAACAAAGACTGTTCTTCAGAGTTGAACCCGGTAGATTTCAAGACACGCCAAAAGACTCATTCACAGGTAACGTGGATATGCAATCCGATCTTACCAGAAGCATACTCGCAGACAAGCATCATACTGGTTCCGGGCATAGCGCCTCAAAAGATTATGAGATCAAATCCTTTGAGGTATTGAATACCGGCTAGCCCGTCTAGCTTCATTTGAGGACCATAGAATTCAATGAACATGCCTGCCATGGTGTGACAAGATGTGGAGCATCTTGCTTCATAGCATTTCCACTACTCAAGTGTTTGAACTACAGTACACTTGACCCATCTGCAATCTATCATGCCAAGCTACTCATTCTCCATGACATTCATTAAATCTTTCTGATTGCATCTCTTTTCAGGATCTTCCATCATTCAGTCCCATCGCCAGAAGCATACTCTCAGACAAGCATCATACTGGTTCCGGGCATAGCGCCTCAAAAGATTATGAGATCAAATCCTTTGAGGTATTAAATACCGGCTAGCCCGTCTAGCTCCATTTGAGGACCATAGAAGTCAATGAACATGCCTGCCATGGTGTGACAAGATGTGGAGCATCTTGCTTCATAGCATTTTCCCTACTCAAGTGTTTGAACTACAGTACACTTGACCCATCTGCAATCTATCATGCCAAGCTACTCATTCTCCATGACATTCATTAAATCTTTCTGATTGCATCTCTTTTCAGGATCTTCCATCATTCAGTCCCATCGCCAGAAGCATACTCTCAGACAAGCATCATACTGGTTCCGGGCATAGCGCCTCAAAAGATTATGAGATCAAATCCTTTGAGGTATTAAATACCGGCTAGCCCGTCTAGCTCCATTTGAGGACCATAGAAGTCAATGAACATGCCTGCCATGGTGTGACAAGATGTGGAGCATCTTGCTTCATAGCATTTTCACTACTCAAGTGTTTGAACTACAGTACACTTGACCCATCTGCAATCTATCATGCCACATTCCAAGCTACTCATTCTCCATGACATTCTTTCAATCTGTCTGATGCCATCTCTTTTCAGGATCTTCCATCATTCAGTCACATCTTGCCAGAAGCATGCTCTTAGACAAGCATCATACTGGTTCCGGGCATAGCGCCTCAAAAGATTATGAGACCAAATCCTTTGAGGTATTAAATACCGGCTAGCCCGTCTAGCTCCATTTGAGGACCATAGAAGTCAATGAACATGCCTGCCATGGTGTGACAAGATGTGGAGCATCTTGCTTCATAGCATTTTCACTACTCAAGTGTTTGAACTACAGTACACTTG
>VSDK01021685.1:37781-55683 GCA_009767595.1 Symbiodinium kawagutii
GCTGCTGCTGCTGCTGCTGCTACAAACATGACGACGCCATTCACCATCCGAAAGCAAACATAGAGAAAATGTTTGAGGTCTGTACGAAATCGTTGGCCCAAGCTTCTTTAATTTCAGTTCGAAACTCATCAAAGCTTTCAAAAAGACATGATGTTTCGCTTCCCTGCCATGTCCTTGCTGCAGTTCCACGTACCTGGCGATCCGCGGTTCCCCCATGGATCGCTCAGGTCTGCACGGATAGATATCCAGCATCAAATTGACAGCTGTCGCCTGCAGCTGTGGCTCCCCACCAAAGCATCCAGCTTTTCAGTTCGCCATGATTTTTGAGCTCTTTTTGGACCCTTTTCGTTCTATAAATTTTATGAAACTCTTCGGACATCCTCTTGGAATCCCTGGTGACCCCATGTGGATTGTCATTTCCCAAATACTCCGTGGTAACACGGAATCATTCTACTTGTGAACAAGAGCTGGAAATTTGCGAGACTAGGCAATTAGCGCAGCATCAGGATTCAAGATCCGACAGTGAGACACGATGCAGAAAAGATTGTTGCAAGGCAATAAGCAACCGTTGATGGAGGTTCCAGCTGGGGGTGATGTGAGCAGAGGAATCTCTTGTGTGATCCTGCGGACATTGATGAAGAGCCAAATAGCATACTCTTCATATAGTCCCCATAGAGTCTCCATATGGTGTTTTCTCAAAATAGGGGTACCCCCAAATCATCCCATATGAATCATTTCATACTAAGCCAACAATTTTTATTGAGGTGGTGATGGCTTGACCCCAACTAGTCCAGTCCAATCCCCAAAGAGTCCCACCTTCCACACGAGGAATCCAACCGCCTTCCAACGGGCCACCGCGCCTAAGCGCTTGCCGCTGCACTCGGAGTCCTGCGCCACAACGGCCTGGCGATGTTTGCATCGGAATGAGATCTCTCCGCTGAAATCCCTACGGCTGGTGAAGCTCAACATGTGAAAAAGACAGACAAACATCACCAACATCAGTGACTAACATCAGTGACTAACATCAGTGACTAACATCAGTGATTCATGATGGTTTAACATGTTTAGCTTTCATGGCTAAACGTGATTCAGTTCTTTGACCTCAGTGCGCGGGACTTTGTGATATCGATGTTGCTTCACAGGCAAACATGGCAATCTTTGCTAAGCCATGTCACCTTTAGGTGACCTTTACGGGTGCTCAGGATCCCGTATTTCATGAGGTGTTTCACGACCCATCAACAACTCGATATCCTTTCTCCATTTTGTAGGTCGGAGATCAATGGTTGTATCCCGTAGGCTGTTTGTATTGCTCACCGCAATATCTGTGGCATATGCTCATCCATAAACCTAGAAGAACAGTTCTCATCCTTCTGATCTCATGGATCATAGCTTCTACACCCACAAGTCTCACAATATCCAGCTATTGTGCAAAAAATATTTTTCATATTGATCTTCATGAACCGCTACAGGACCATCCTCTTCAGGGACAACGAACAAACGGATATGTGCATACTGTAAAGCCCAAAAAAATGACAAATGATCTATTGTTCCTACTACGCATGATCACTCTTGGGCTTGCTGTGGTTCAAGAGTCTCGATGTTGCCGAAGACTGGCCCAACGCAGTAGGTTCAATCCAGCGAGAGGTGCCTTGTAAATGGTTAATTGCTGTGGTCTGCATGTGGGCTTTTGAAAAGCCGCTCTCACAATGCTCGAAGATGGAGATGTTGAACTGGACCTGATTCTGTTAGAGATGAGTAAGTGAAATATGAAGAAATATGTTAGAGTGACCTGATATCAAGAATATGGCTTAATATGTTACTCTATGATAACTCGACAGCTTGCAAAAAATAATTAGCTAAATCATCATCTTTCATAGGGCAGCAGTGCAGGTATACATGTTGAAGCATGTTGACGTTTAGATCTACTCATCACAAGATACATGATCCAAGTGTGTCATCATTTTCTTTCCGTAAGAAACATGTATCATCATAAGTCATCACAAGTCAGGGTACCACCATTCGTGACGCAGAGCCCAGGTTGGACATCCCCAAAGGAGTTGTGCCTCGATACCATGCCCCAGGGCGATCAAGCACCCCATTGCACGCGGCACTCAGCTGCTGGTGTTTGCGCAACATCAACCATGCTTAGCCGACAAAAATAACCAAAAATGTCAGCAACATCAGCAAAACCAAGACGTGGAATTGTCTCACCGGGTCTTTTTTGGAACAAAGAATAGTTGTGCGCAATCTGACCAATTGGTGATTACTGCAATATCATATCAAATCGTATCCCTATTTCAGTCGCTATCTAACAATCCCGGAAGCAACCACAAAGATCCCATGGATTCAACAGGGATTCGTGAGTGCTAAAGCCAGTCATAGCCGAGATCTCCATTGAGATTTTGGATGAGAAATCTGAAATCGGTCTCGAAAGTTTGAGCCGACAGCTTGACCACTCTCTGAGATCCCTGACCTTCAAAATTCCGACAAAGCTGTCGGATATCTTTGAGCCTTAAGGCTCCTCATCCTGGAGCAAAGAGTTTCAAGTGGCTTTTTTTACAAAACTTGCGGATGGCTGGGCTCTTTCAAGGCTGGACATCATCGCTTGAACCACCAGTATGGCTTTCGGAGCCAGTCTCTGGCTTGGAGAGCCACATAACTGGAAACAAAATGCCGCGGGCGGCATATTGGTCTTCGTTGAAATGTCATTGTGGAGCCAACCTTGGGCCGTTTCTCAGGAGGATAGGCGTAGGGACAGCAGGGACTGCCTTCACCTTCTCCAATGGCTTTGTCTGCATAGTCATCGTTCAAACACCACGAGCCCAAACAGTCGGCCCAGGCGGGTGGATCATGGTTGAAGTGAGTGGCTGGGGCAAAAGTTGGTTGCAAACCCAACTCGGATTCGTTCCCCGACATGGGCGGGGAGCGATGCCAAAGACAGGTGTTGAATAAGACCAGATCTCCGGGTTCGATCCAAAATTCCATGATCATGTCTTTGTTGAGTGTCACTCCCGGAAGGACCGGCACAGTGGTGTTGGGGTCCCAAAGCATCCACCGCTCAAAGCGGCCTTCCTTCCGGTACATCGATTTGCCTGCCAAGTATTCTTCCCTCTCTGCTTCTGGCATTGCAGCAGCATACTTGCTCTGGTTGATGATCTGTGTCCCACGCACACCACCCTCCAACACCAAAGGAAGAGCGAGTCTCGCTAGTGCTGTTGAAAGATATCTGGATGGCTGATCGCCCATTTGACACTCAGTCCGGTCAATATGCCATCCATTGGTGGCATGGATTTCTCTTCTGCTGATGAAGTCTCTTTGAATTTGAGCCGTGGGAGGGAGATCAGCGGTGGTTGCTTGCGGGCTCTGAAAAACCTGTGCTGCGATATCTCCCAAAGGTCCGAACACATAGAAGTCCAAAAGCTCATCAGATTGCATCCACAGATTTCCTACATTCCTCGCATCATAGTAAGGAATTTGTGAAATAATGTCATGAAGTTTCTTCATGACCTCAGGCGTCAGAACGCCCTTCAAAAGAGTGGCACCATCTCTGAAGAATTCTTCCCGATGTTGATCTGTGAGAATGAAACGCGGGTAGTTTTCGGGTTTGGCAAAGTCTGTCTTCCCCACTTCTCGCACCAACCTTAGAGCTCAGAGCCTTCCCTTTGTGATCGATTCGGGATTCCCATGGATTCCCATCAATAGCTGCCAGGGAGTATCCCTCCCAACAACCAAATCGACCACAGTTTTCCATGCCGCTCCATTGAATGCTCTAGCACGCCCACAAGTTTACAGCGCGTGAGGAAAAAATTTGGTCAGCAAGTCGAAAAGAATGAGTGCAAGAAATTCCAGAAGGTTTTCAGTTTGCAGCGACTAGGTACCATGGCCAAGAGCATCAAAGAAGATGCCCTATCTCTTACGAAGCAGATTTCTCACACAAGATGTCCTAAGAAACTTAAAACCAACTGCCACTTCTGTCAGAAAGTGTCCCTGCAGCAGTTTTGCCCTACCTAAAATCACCCTCGGGGACCAAGGGGCCCATGTGCGCCAAAGATCTGGGGAACACACTGTGGCTGCCAGAAGGAACCCTTGAGAATGGCCAACGAAAAGAAGGCACGGGGAACTTGGAGAAGCAACTGGGTCTCAGGTTAGGGAAACAGCACCAGAAGGGGAGATGGAATATCTCTGGGTCCTCCCAAGTGGATGGTGTCCTTGTGGAACCTCAAACCTTGGACCTTTTAGAGCTGAGCGGAAGCGCCTTCGTCGAGACATGGAGCCCTTCAATGGAGACTTAGTCGGATTTCGCTTCCAGCTTAGCTTCCAAAAAAAGGAACGTCTCACAGGTGCTCAACTAGATCTCTGCGTACGCAATCCCTTGCTGGAGAGAATGCAATGTTATTCCATGTTGTCAGATATCCTAGCCAAAGAAACAAATAGAAGCCTTTGTGGACGTACTCTGGAGGGTAAACAAATGCCTGTGGAGAATGCCCTAACAAGCAGGAAAAGCAAATGTTCGCAATGCTTTTAGATCATTCAGTAAAATCCTATGTTTTCTTGAAGTTAAACGTATGTGACATTCGAAGAGAAAGACTCCAACAATGCCATACTCGTCGAAGCAAAAGAAGCAAGGCAGCCTGGTGTTCAAGTGTGGACATGCTGTGCCGCCTTTGGTCGACCTGTATATTTTCTCCAAGCTACACTTCTTGTTCCACCCAGCCACCCAATTGCAGGGCAATCAGGATTGGAGGGAAGAATATGCAGCAGTACTTGCAGCAGCCTTTGCGACACATAGCGCTCTCAGAACTTTGTGCAGAGGGTTCTGTGTAGACTGTGTTTTGTGTGTCCGATGCATGTGACTTTGGCATTTCAGAAATGGCAACGCTTTGATGTCTCTCACTTGCAACTTCCCAAGTTTTCTTTCATGGTCTCTGGCATATCTTGTCAGTCCTGTTTACAAGTTTTTTGCGAAGAAGAGGCTTGGTTGTAGGAAAAATGCTTGCAACATCAAATCTTGTTGAGCTGAAATTGCGCTGTAGCGCACAAATCGGTGCAAAATGGTGACATGCCAATGCGCGAGCTGTGTACACAGTCTCCTCCAGCATGGAGAGGTAGAAGAGTAGACCTCATTTCATCTCTTGCAACAAAACTTACAAAACTACATACTCCAATTAGAATTCTACTTACTGTATCGAATATAGCTCCTCAACCTGTACCCACAGCATCTCCAGCAGCGGCAAAAAAGCGTCAGATCATTTCTTGCAGGATCTTAGCAAAAGGGACGTCTCAAGCAGTCTGATCCGCACGACGTCAGATTTCAAATGGCCAGGTATGCTGATTCGGCACATGTGGCACTTATGAGATCTTTGTACAAAAGATTGAAATGGCCAGACCTGGCAGAAAAATGACCAAAAGCCAGTACTAATTGCTTCACCATAAAATGGCGGAAATGCAGGGGAGAAACCTCATCGTGACGTGTACCAGAGCTTTCGCAGCATATCGTTTGCTTGGACAGAGAGGTAGCTCAACACAAGATGACGAGGCAATCCCATTGGCCTTCTCTTCATGGTCAGCGTGGAGCCAACCTTGGGACGTTTGTCTTCAGGATAGGCATAGGGAAAGCAGGGACTGGGTTCTTCTCCGATGGTTTTTCCTGAGAGTCCGTTGAGACACCAGGAGGCTGTCGCATCTGACCACGTGGGCGGATCACGTGAGATGTGATTGGAGGGAGCAAAAGTAGGCTGCAAGGCGATTTCTGGTGCACCACCTGCCCATGCTGGAGAACGATGCCAAAGACAGGTGTTGAATAAGACGATGTCTCCTGGCTCCATCCAATATTCCATGATCATGCTTTCGTTCAAGCTTAACCCTGGAAGGACTGGTACAGCCATGTCCGTGTCCCAGAAGAATAGCCGCTCAAAGCGGCCTTCCTTCCGGTACATCGATTTGCCTGCCAAGTATTCTTCCCTCTCTGCTTCTGGCATTGCAGCAGCATACTTGCTCTGGTTGATGATCTGTGTCCCACGCACACCACCCTCCAACACCAAAGGAAGAGCGAGTCTCGCTAGTGCTGTTGAAAGAAATCTGGATGGCTGGTCGCCGCCTTGACATTCAGTTCGGTCAATATGCCATCCGTTTGTAGAATTGTGTTGTCTTACGCTTATAAAGTCTCTTTGAATTTGAGCCGCGGGAGGAAGATGAGCCGTGGCTGCTTGCGGGCTCTGAAAAACCTGTGCTGCAATATCTCCCAAGGGCCCAAAGAGGTAAAAGTCTAAAATCTCATCAGAATTCATCCATGTGTTTGCACGGCGCTCGGTGTCCCACTCCCCGATCTGTGCTGCAAGATCGTAAAGTTTCTTGACAACTTCAGGCGTCAGAACGCCCTTCAAAAGAGTGGCACCATCTCTGAAGAATTCTTCGCGATGTCGATCTGTGAGAATGAAACGCTTGTAATTTTCGGGCCTGGCAAACTCCGTCTTCCCCACTTGACGCACAAACCTCAGAGCAAACATTTCACATGGACTACCATGTCAAAAAAATGACTTTGTGACCTGAACAATTATGGAAAACCCGATGCATACATTGCAAGCACGAAGGGTGAAGACTGCGGCTGGTTGCGACTGTGGAAGTCCTGCTGTTTTCAAGTGGACATATTCCCAGGCAAAGGCTGTTTCAGAAAGCATCCAGCCTGAATATTGGTGGAACTTAAGCAAAACCTAGGCAGTCCAGCATTGAAGTGTCTACACTTACCTGAATCTCCTGGTTCCACGTTCTCAAAACATGACACGGGGCAGATCGTGCACATATGAGTAGACCAGCTTGGGTCATCCTCAAGAAAAGCGCTTTACATAACTTTCTGTGAAAGCAAGTGACATTTCTAAATGGGAGATCAAAAAAGATGCACACCACCACCTTTGCCCCCAGAGGATTGTGCAAAAGTTTTCTGAATTGCCAATGTCAGTCAAAAAAAATCGATGTATTGAAAGGGAGTTAAAAGAAAACTTGTGAAGTTGTTGAACATGACAAAAACCACATTTTCACCAGACTGGTCCCTCTTTTCCTGTAGTACGCTTCAGAAAACCAGCAAAAAGTAAAGCATATCGCATATCGCCTATCACCTGTGCAGGCAATGGGAAGCGAAGAAAATTCAAAGATTCGTTAATCGAGACTTCGAGCTGCTCTGGTTGATCCTTCCAGCCACCCAATTGCAAGGCGATCAGGATTGGGAGAATGAAAACGCAGCAATACTTGCAGCAGCCTTTGCGACACATGGCGCTCTCAGAATTGAGTGCAAAGGCTTCTCTTCCTTGCAAATTTTGCTTTGCGCATGTGAGAGGTGCATGTGACTCGGGCATTCTAAATTCTAAAAATGACAATGCTCTGATGTCTCCCAGTTGGAACCCAAGATTTCTCTGGTTGCCTTGACATGTCAGGGCATCAAACTTTGAGAGTGAACAAAAACAGCCGCTGAAAAAGCTCATGAGGTTCAAACAGGTGCGGAACATCCTGCTTCCTTCAGAACCACCTGTCATCATATGTTGAACCATGCGCATTGACTTCAACCCACTTTCAATAAACTTCAGGGTTCCAGGTTGCAGGGGTAACCCCCACCAGTTTCCAAATTGATCCTCCAAGGAAACCATTCGTTTTGGGTCCCATGGATGGATATCCCCATTCTCGCATCTGATTCGACCGCACTCTCACCCTACACTGCCCTACACATCTCGGATCATTTTGTCGGCTGATGGTTTTGGCACGCCAGGCTGTGAGCCCACTTCAAAATTGGTGGGAACTCGCATGCCAAGGCTGGTGAAATTTGCCGTGCAAAAGGAGCCACAACAACTCGTGCAGATCTGATTCGATGTGGACTCAGTTCTTCAGTTGTTGAGTTGTTGAGTTTGTCGTTGAGTTGTTGCAGTTGGCTTTCAAATGTTCAAGCTGTGTCGTGCCAAATGCACGTGGGAAACGAAGCTCTGCAATGGGCATTTCCAATTTGCACAGCATACAATTTGGCATCGGAAAATAGAAATAAATGCTTAGTCTACATAGACTAATCTACAAATAATCTACATGAATAGTCCTTCAAAGCATCGGTTAGTCTACATTCAAAGTGTGAGCTTCCTCAAACTCAGAATGCCGCTGCAGACCACGACAGGCTGATCACAAACAGACCTAACCCATGTGGCGTTGCTTCGTTCATCGTCACCACTCATGGTAGATCCATATCAATACCCCCAGCTTAGCTAGCGATCGGTTATCGCAAGTATAGGGGGGTTGTCAAGATTGGGATCTACCACTCGGAAGCCATATTAAACATTATTAACTTTATTATCAACTTTATTATTAACCATGATATTCATCCCAAGTGACACTTGGGTTTTCCTCCATGGAACCTGTGGACGCTCACATGCGGAAGACGCCATAGGCACCCGTGGATCCATTGCCAGGCGCTCGGCTGCAGATTCGCAGGCAGCGGCCCAACACGTGGCGGGTGTCACGAGGATCCTCAGGATCCATGGAAGCAGAATCAGTGTGAAACTAAGATGAGGTGCAGTGAAACCAATGATTCTTCCTATGAAATGGTGGTTAAATGTGAATATGAAGATCATGTGAAGTGTATATTCATGTGAAGATAATGTGGAGTCAATGTGCTTTGAATCAATGATTAATGTGAAGTCATAATGTGCTTGTCTATGATGAAATCGTGGTTGATACTGATTATTACTAGAGTGCATGTGTGGTTCAATCATCATTAACAGATAGTGATTAGTGATGAAATCAAATGTTGGTTTCAATGTTGTTCGCTGTGATTTTCACTAGTGATAGTTATGATTGGTGGTGGCTAGTGAACGGTCGAGAATGGCTCGAGTTGTATGAGAATGCGCACTAACAGTCAAACATGCTTGGCTTGCTGCTAAATGATGTTTACCAGCCAGTGCTTTTGTGTTGGATTGTAAACGCAACGGTACTATATAGTACCACTGAGTTTGCTATTTGCCCTGGTCATGATATCCAAGAATCTTTGCCACGCCGTGTTAAGTGACCATGTGTCGGCATCCCCTTGCTCAGCTAATGATCAGCTAATGATGTTTAGGAAACCAACACCATTTGGAGGCCTGTGAACCGGGGGTGGCTGGTATCTGAGGCCCCCACAATGATACCGTCGTCCCAGAGACGTGCAGTTGAATGATAAGGGCTACCTGTGTGACGACAGATTTTCCCAAGGTTTTGACAGGTCCCCTGGCATCTTTAAACAATAGTTTTTTTCGTTCTGGAATGATTGGTATTTTTAATAAACACAAGTTGGATCTAGACTCAACAGATCTCAACACATCTCAACACCTCAAAATAAAAACAACTGAAGGAGAGAATGAAGGAATGTTGCACTGACACACGAGATCTCTTGGAGAATCTTCACGATCCCTTCACGAGATCTCGGCCTTCAACTTCGTACTTGTCCAGGGTGGGCTGCTTGAATTCTTGGAGCTGCTCTGCAGTCATGGCAGGTTTGCCCTGGCGCTTCAGCTGGTCCTGTGCCGAAGGAACGACGGACCTGGACACAACTTGATGACCTGAACAAAGTAACTAATCATCTTATCACCGGCTACAGTACAGTAGTCATTCTATAAAAACTCATGACTAGTCACGTGTGCCGAGATGTTGCTTAGTGACTCTTGTTGTCTCTTGTTGTGCGATGTTGTGTCCTATTCTTCTCTTCTGTGGTCTTCTCTTCAGTCTTCTCAGTCTTCTTCTCTTCTTGTGCTGAAAAAGTTTGACTCCACGGCACCTGTTTCACGGTTGCCAGCACCTCAGCTGCTTGAGCTCCTCCCATGACACTAATTCCTGGGCGGCGGGGGACCATGGCAACGTTTGGGGGTTCATCAACATGGTTGGTTCATCAGGGGAAGTTCCAACTGCCACCCTGCAAATTTCTCCCTGTGCACAAAATCACACGATGAGTTGGATGTACATAACTTGATGTTTAACTGCTTCCGGTCAAGTGATCCGCTCCAGTCTCCTAGCAACGAGGTCCTTTGCTTAGATCTTGCCGAGGAAAGCCCACAAGAGAATCTGAATTTAGGACTGACAATGAGATCCCAACCTCCTGCGTTTTAACAAGCATGTGCTCTTTATAAATAAAATTCACAATAAAAGCATGTAATTGTTTCAAGCGTATGACTGACAAACATCAATAATCGCATAATGATTAGATAGAATTATCTTAACTATCAAATAGATTATGAAATAGTGTAATGATTGAGATCTTTAAACTGATTGAGATCTTTAACTGAATGATTGAGATCTTTAAACTGAATGAGTCTCTCTTAAATGTTGGACTGGAGAGGCACTGGAGTTGGGCCAGGTGAAGAGGAAGCGCGGATCGTAGGCGCGGCCACACATGCCGTAGTTCCCGGCGCCGTGGCTGCCAGCGATGATCACGGTGATCTTGGGCACCTCAAGGTGAGTGTGGCTGCGCTCCTTGTGACGCTAGTGACTCCTTGTGACTTGTTGGGTGACTTGGAAGTTGCCAAGGAGAACAATCGTTGAACAATCACTCCAAACGAGCACCAAGGAGAATCGATCAACGATGAAACTTCCTCTTGGCATCGAGTCTACAGTTCTCTCTGTAGAGTGGCGCACCAAGGGGAAGAACGGCCCACATCGAGGTTGAAGGATGTCCCAACTTGTGACAAGTGACATCCACACAGGAAACGGCATTGACCATCTTGGCACCATCTCTGGCAATTCCTCCGTTCTCATAGGCCTTTCTGGCTGGAGCTTCTAAGCTCAGCAAAATCGACACTTTGCAGCGGAAGCATTCCGTGAATTGGATTGAATTGGCACAATCTAAAAAACCAATTTTGGGACACCGAAAACCATGAACTTTAGGGCGCGCCAAGGAACCTTGCCGACCATAAAACCTGTGATGTTCTGCAAGAAGAGCAGAGGAATCTTTCGCTGCCCACACAGCTGCACGAAGTGTGCTCCCTTCTGTGCCTGGCGATCGTGACAAGCGGGTCAATCTTCAACAAATGATGCACAACAACCACAAACAAAGACAACAACGAAGAAGAAGAAGAACAACAACAACAACAACAACAAAAACAGAATAGAGAATCAATCATTCCTGAAAGGAAAACTGAGAATGGCACAGACTCACCGAAGAGGATGCCGTTGTTGGCCACGATTCCTTTGCGGCTCCCAACGTCTTCTGCAGCTGGGAAACTCTTTAGGACTAAGTCTCTATCATCGGTAACTGCCTTACTCCAGCCGTTTCGAAGTGAAGCATAGCCGTTCTCATTCCTTGCCACCGGGCATCCAACGGGGTAGCCGTGGATGTGGGCAAAGCCACAAACCAAAGTGCTGCCGTAGCGAGCTTTGAACTCGTGGAAGCGACTGCCATCGACGAGTCTCGCGATGACTTGTCGCACCTCAAAGGCCTCAGCTGCCGCACAGCAACGGGGCGATTCCTCGTCCCGGCAACGTCTTGGGGCTAGCACCTTGCAACGAAGAAATGCTGACTTGTGAAATTTAGTGCTGTTGATGGCAAAGACATTAGACTTCTTGTCATCTTTGTCTTGAATATTCTCCAAAACTAAAGCTCAACCTTTTGCGGAAAAGTGTTTCTCCCATTTTTCTACCATTACTAGGCATTATCAACCAGCTACATCCATCTACCATCGTTGCCCACTGGGCTGCTTGGATGCTGGACATCCGCACCTTGGAGTTGTCCTCTGGAATGAGGCCCAAGAGCTCTTCAGGATCAAACAGCGGCTCTTCCGGCTCAATCTGGGCCATGGTCTGATGCTTGGCTTCAAGGACTAAACAAATCAAATATCACCAGCTTGGCTTCAAGGACTAAACAAACCAAACATCACCAAATTATGTATGGACTATTGACCATTATCCATGATGAAGTATCGAACACCATTTATTGTTCGCTATTGACCATTATTAGAGTCGGGGGATCTTTGGATCCATCTTTGAAAGATCCACAGCTACTGTAAAAACGAGGACTGATCCTCAACCGGCCTCCGGTTGTGCTGCGCTGGTGCCACCCACGTATTCCAAGACCTCTCTGCAAGTGGCCAAGGCCTTGGCTGCTCGCCGGCATCAGGTTAAACTGTTCGGATCCAACGGAAACGACTTGATACGACACCCTCCGACAACCTACAAGGACCTGCTTGTGGAAGATCATGATATTCGAAAGATTCTGATTTGAGACTAAAGAAACAGGGATCGCAGGTGCCAACTCATGTTCCACCGGTCAAAATGAAGCTTCAGAGCTGGCAGTTTCTCTCTGGGGCTCTCTGCTTCAGGCTCGTTCTCTGCGAAGTGATCTGCAACCCCCGATTTCGAGGTGTGCACATCTGCACCTCCCAACTCCTGGGGTCAGGGACACTGTTCAACAGAACGGGGATTCAAAACCAACAGGTGCCAATTCAACAGAACGCACCCTTTTGAATCCCCAATTTGAGTGCTTGGTTTTGTTTGTCAGCTGGATGTAGAGGTTCAAAGTCCAAAAATTTCAAGGGAGGAAACCACATTGAGATGTCTCCGACACCCTGACTTCACCCAGCCAATCTGAAAATGAAGCCCTGAAACACGCGAGCGGTGTCCTCCGCGGAAACTTCCTCGCCAGTGGAAGCCTTGACCAAGGGCGGTCCACCCAGGAAGATGGTTCCGTTGCCTCGCAGTCAGATGGCATAGACAATGAGGAAGCGTCTAAGGTGCGATCGTTTGAACAGGAACTAGCTTCTTGTTGGTCACAAGAGGATGAATGAAACCAAGCTTGGTGCACCCAGGATTTGGGTGCATTTCACTGCTCACCTTCTCTAACTGTGGTCCTTTTTTGAAGCCAATAGTTTGGAATGCGAGACATGTAGGCTCAGAGCTTCTCTTATACCGATACATTGTGGACAGTCCGCGAATGTGTGTTCAGACCCTCGGAGAAATGAAAATCTTCCTAGCCGAATCAAATACTGCCTGTTTTTGCGGAGAATGGATGCATTCGCTGTCTCCAAATCATCACCCCTGCCTTAGGGGTCACAA
The DNA here is from genome assembly GCA_009767595.1 of Symbiodinium kawagutii. Classification (NCBI taxonomy): domain Eukaryota; class Dinophyceae; order Suessiales; family Symbiodiniaceae; genus Symbiodinium; species Symbiodinium kawagutii. The sequence goes on from VSDK01021685.1 coordinate 50,829, forward strand.
GTCCGGTCCCCCACCTCAAATATTTCTTTTTATTAATCTGGGGGTCGAAGTGTCACCAAACACCTCCAAATAGATTTACAAAACAACAGTACTGTATGCCCTGGATAATTTCGTTTGAATCCCTACCACCCCTGGCAATAATATTGAAAAGCAATTATTCCAGGTGTAGGGGGCTTACTCATGATTGGAGTGGTCCCACCCCCAAAATAAAATGTTGTCATTACTCTGGGTGGGTACCTAGTGATGGAGTCCATGTTGGGCACGGGCTGGAAAAAAATATCTAAAGTATGGTTGACTTTGCTTGTCGGCAGCATGTCGGCAGCACAATTTCAGCCGGATTAAATACAACAAACTTTTCCTGGCATGCACCCTGCCTACATGCCCACACCCTCAATCATGAAACATGAAGGGAAAGTGGAAACATTTGAAATTTGAAAGCGACTTGACCACTAATGAAAGCTATGAAGAATCAATGATCAAGGGAAAAGGAGGCAACACACACCAGAGAGAATACTAGGAAACTGTTGGCTTCTGTCGGTTGAAATTATTCTGGGGTTGGGGTACTACCAAAGGACCTGTGGATTAAATATAGCCATCCTTTCCTGGTATGCACCCTACCTACTTCCCCCCCTCAACAATGAAGCATGAAGGGAAATTGGAAACATTTGACATATCAGCATATGGCAGCACACGGCATTATCATTTCAGGTGTGTTGAACTTTGGGAAGTATCTTATGATATCTCTTCAGGAATCATTGTGGGTGGTGGTCAGTGAAGGACTATGCTTTTCTCAAATTCATTGACTGTATCACCACTGCTGGGCCTCCATCATTTCGCTCAATCCATATTTTGCACACCCGCACAAATAATTTCTGAAGTGAGAGGTAGCTGCAAAAATGCACAAGAATGTCGAGCAAAAAAAACAACAAATATTGGGGGCAGAAAGTATTTGAGGAAGCAACTTACCACCTCAAATATATAATTTCTCAATTCTTAGGGGTGATTCCAAATTCCTTTGTTAAGTTCCGAGTAAACTGCGTGGACTGCTTGGTGGATGTTTTCTCCTGTCCGGGCAGCCTGGGCATGGCATGCCGCACCACCGCGCACCACATCCCCCGCCTTTGACGATGATATTCTCATCGGACATGGCCTCGCAGACTTCAGAGAACTTCAGTTTCAGACTTCAGCGGTTTCCCCTAGAGATTCCTTTGTTCGGGCGATGTCTCAGGTTGTAGGTGTTGGAACTGGCTATGTTGCAGCACTTGAAGACATGGCTTGATTGGACCATTATTGACCTGTCATCCATAGTTCATCGTGATGGACAACTTCTCACCATTGCAGATTCACCGTTGTTACCCACTCTCATGATATTTTCGACCCTCTGAGATCGCTGCTGGGACATATGCACCACCCGCAGTACAGGAGCCCAACACTGCTGAGACCTCACTCCGTGCGAGCCATTCAAGCAAATGATGTACAAGGTGAAGAGTTGTTTCACATCGAACAGGTTGTTGTAATGTCTCTCATTGGATCAATCAGGTGTATCACTTACATTCATTTACCAGTTGGACAGAACGGAACAAGTAAGTTGTATCTTTGAGTTCACCGGAGGATATTAATAGACACATCCAACAGAATCTATCAGGGATCATTTTTGCTGCCTCAAACATCAAGACGAGTGTTGAAGTTGTGAAATCTATTCGATCATCCAGGATCGCAAGCCTTTACAATTTGGGATGGTGGGTTTCAGTTGCAATTCTGAAAATGTTTCGAATACAAATGGCCAGAAACAGAAGTGTTCCAGATACCTATGTTTCAAACGTTTCGATTCTGAAAATGTTTCAAATACAATTTGTGATTCGAAGTTGTTCTATCCTTGTCTCTGCAAGTTTGTGAGCCCGCCTGCGGCAAGCCCTTCTTGGACATCTGTGCCTTCAGCAGATGTGGTAACTAAGAAATTGGTTCTAGGTCAGAAAGAGGTTACTCTACAAGCACAACTTGCTGGTGATGGAACTCCGAATCTGGGACCAACAACTCTCTCAGTGGAATCATCGTTCCAATGGCGGGCGCGTGCCTGGTTGTAGAAGATGCGGCCGAAGTGCATTCGATCGGGGAAAACCTGCTGTGCAAAGGCTGAAACATCGCATGACTCCAATCCCAGTCGTTGCATGCTCCGGAGTCAGAGCATTGAGCTAGGTTGAGCTGCCCAGCTACAAGCCCGGCTGTGCAACCATGAAATGACCAGGAGAGACAACCATGGCTGGCTGAGGTATCAGGTCGTTGCTGGTTCGGGATCATCATGCCCTTACCCAGCAGTTTGTTGAGATCGCATCCCTCCCAACACTTTTGCCTTTCAACCAGCAATTGTTCAAAACCTCTGTAGGAAACACCTGGACTGAGTAGCACAATTCCGAACAGGTAAAGCATGGTGCTATGCTGCTGTGGTCAGCCACTTTGCCTCGTCCTGCAACGGCAGGTAGGCACCACCAGAGTCCACCAAGTAGACGCAAGGCAAGTTATTCTCCATGGCGATCTGCTGCGCTCGCAAGTGCTTCTTCACCGTCATGGGATAGTATGTACCACCTGGCAGTCCGAATCAAAAGCGTCAAATTCAGGAAGAGTAAGTGACACTCTGTGCAAAGACTGATTGTTAAGAGATGTAAAAAGAAGAAAAAGAGAGTATATAGTATAGTATATAGTATAAGGCTAAAAAAGACTTTGCAAAATCTTCGGAGAAGCACATAGTTTCAGCATCGCTGCTTCGGCTTCGCTTCGTTTCGTTTCGTTTCGCCTTTCACTGTGGCATCGTTGGCCACGAAGAGCACTTCTCGTCCATGCACAAGGCCAATGCCAGTCACGATACCTGTCGCAGAAAGTCTGCCCGGGACCAGTTTCCAACCGGCAGATGCATGTCATGATGTCATATTCAGAATCCGAAGCCCACAAAAGACTCTCACCCCTTTGATCTGAATCATAAGAGATCGATCTAAGGAAAAACCGCCGCTTTTCTCAAGTTGTTGCTGCTCAGATTTGCTCCTGCCGAGTGAGCGCCACCATCATACAGCTCGAAGCCCGCCAAGGGCGACAGTTCCAGGAACTTGCTGCCAGGGTCCTGGTGGATGTCCAGTTGCAAGCGAAACTCATCAGTTGTTCTTGCAGAATGCGCAGTTGTTGTTCCTTTTCTTCAAAAATAATTTGCTTTTTTCAATCAACAAGCACAAGGTAGCCTTTTCCACTTGGGGATGGTTTACGTTAAAAGGTCTCTGTCTGGAAAAACACAGCCGAAGTCTGCGAAAAGAACGGCCATCACGCGGTCCAGAATTGCTTCGATGCGTTCACGGGGAAGCGCCTGTCAGAGCCGGACGACGGTATCACTACCGGTAGCTACCGGTCAGTGGATTCGCTTATCATCCAAAGGGTTCTGCCCATAACAACAGCTATAAATGGTCGTTCACCCAGATTTGTGAGGCTTCTGATCGTTGTTCGGGGACTTGTAAGAACCATGTTCTTTCAGTTGGATGGTCCAAGTAGCGAGATTCGGCAGGCAATGCTACGGGGGTGTCTGATCCCACTTTGTTGCCACAGTGTTTGCGCTGGGCATCATATGAGTCAACGATAGAATCTGGAAACATTCTGCCAAATTTGATCCTTACTTTAAAAACAGGAACAAAAAGACCCAGTGTTCATTGGGAAATCTGAAGCCTTTGGGACTCTCCTGGCCACAGTTTCTGCGCCTTTCCACGAGCATGGTGCTGGTCAACTGCCTTGGCACCTGCCATGTGTCACAACGAGGGAGCGACGTGGGCGAGTCAATTTCTTAACTCCACCAAAGGACTCAAAATCAAAAAATGGTCCTGGTGGAAAACCAGCCGCATTAAACCTCTTGGGGCTTTGGGACTCGAAAAATGGAAATCATCCGAGGACCGTATTGACCCTATGCCCGCTACGGACGCAGAACGGCCCAGGTGATCTGGAATCGTTGTCCCATCAGCGGGCTCACCTGGAAAGTTCGAAGCTATTCGAAGCCATTCTTTGTGTTTCTTCAATCTTAACACAACTATAAGCTTCACTAAGAACTAACTTAGGATGGTACCCTATGTGTTAACACTATGGGATCCCCTCAACCAGGTTTCGCAAACTGGTGCCCTGCAGGTGCCACCTCCACCTGCACGCACCACATCCAAACGCTGCTGGAGCTCTGCCAACAGCTCAGTGTGGTGGGAAGTTCGCTGCACGTAGCCCTGCAATCCCGCTGTCCGACGATGACTCATCGCATCACATCACATCTCATGATGACGACCCTCGAATAAAGCCTTCTAGGCAGTTTCACCCATGAAGGGTCGTTTCTAGTTGGAAGGTAGTGCATTCATTGTGTCGGCATGGGTCACAATAATCTTCATGAATAGTAAACAAGACATTGTAGAACCTCAGGTAAAGTGATAGTTGGCTGCATCTGTCCATCAGGAGAGAAGATTGCCCAAGTGCGAATCAATGAAGCTTTGATGAAGGTATGGGCTCATCTCAACCAGCCCAAGATGCCAACCAGAAAGTAGAATCTGCAAAATGGCAAAAGAAAAGGATGCAGAGCATCTGACGACCAATGCTTTGGGAGCTCAAATGAGGGCATATATGGTACCGTGTTCCGTGTTCCCACCCCCCCCCCAAAAAAAAATGGTAAAAGGGGGTTCCTAAGACAAGTTATGTTGTATGTTGCCTGTTATGGTTTTATGTTGGTCTTCATCGTGTTTTCGTTGCTGTTGATGTTTTATGTGTTGTATGTTCTGGGTCATTTTAGTCCCTAACTTTTCTGGGACTTTCTGGTTGGGTTTAGGTTGGGTGTTGTGGTGGTTGTTGG
>VSDK01021685.1:56247-85099 GCA_009767595.1 Symbiodinium kawagutii
GGGGGAGGGGGGGTGGCAACACTGGACCATATATGCATATATGCTACATCATTCATGCACACTGCTGTGCTTGTTGCATTTTTGGACACGTGGCATGTCAACCAGTGGGCCTCCTCATGGTGTCGAGGAGGTGGTAGGCGGATGCTGTTGTGGCTTGGGCCTTCACAACTCTTCACGCCTTGGGAGAGCAGTCGCTGCGATGGCTTGCTGCAGAGAATCTTGAGATCTTCAGATGCACAAAACAATTCACTGGTTGGATTAAACCTGTTGCAAGGGGAGCACCTGTTACTTCGTGCAGATGTTTGGATTTTGACCATCCCCGAGTAGCAATGATCAAATAGCTCAGCTATCAAGCACCAGCAAAATGGCTGTTTCTCAAAACGCGGAAACCAAAAAATGGTTATTGTTTAATATTGGACGAATTGGGGGTACCCCTATTTTCAGAATTATCCAAATCAGAATGTGCAGCCAGCCCATCACGTTCCGGTGCAGACTTCAGCTCTATACTGAAAAGGGCACGTGGGGACATCTGTAAATAAGGGGGCATCCATCAGTAAGGATTGTTGTATGGTTTCACTCAGCATCAAAACTTGATCGACTTCATCGGAAAATCACTCGGTCGGTTGATGGGAAATCTACAAAAAAAAACCTTGTTCTAAACACCCCCAGAAAAAACATTTCTGCGAGATAGGCCTCATAACATCTGGTTATGCCTCTGAACAGCTACAACTCAGGCATCTCAGTCAAGGTGCCACTGGTCTTGCCATACCATACGGCCGAGCCGTCCACTTCGGCTAGGCCTCCTGGCTGATTGATCTTCAGAAGCTCGTCATTTCGGCTGCTGGATGTCTACTGTACATTCGAAGAATCTGACACCGAAAGACTTTACGAAGAAATCCTCCTTTTCGCTACCTTCTTTCGCAGATTCCTCAATTCTTTCGACATTTTCTCAACGCATCTTTGGAAATTTCGCACTTTTCGCATTGACATCAGGTTGGTTCCGCCATGGACAGCGCTCCCAACATGGCACCTACACGGATGCGATTGGCGGCAGCTGCAGCTGCAGTTGTTGCAGCTGCACCTTCGCCTTCTTCAGGCACCAAAGCATCTAAGACCTGACGAAGGAACGAAGCAGCTCAGGGTGGATGTCTCATGACTCCTCATGACTCATGGTTGATGATCAGTAATGATCAGTGATAAAGTGGTTAAGTAAAAAGTAATGACGATTGAGTATGGATAGCAATGGTCACTGATGAGTAGACACTGGTGTTGGTAGGAACCATTTTGAAGAAGTTCTGCAATTTACCCGCACACTCACACTGCGGTCTGCACTCCACATATCTCACTTCTTGCCAAGCAACGACCAGATCTTGCCCTGACGACACGGTCTGATTGTCTTGTACTGCCACTTTCAAGACCTTGCGGGATCTGCCAAATAGGTCACGGTCGCTGTAGCAAAACTCTGCAAAACATCATCACTCGGCTGGCCCTGTTGATGCTGGGACTTCAGCCATCCATCTCGCAGTTCGGCAAACTTTTGAGCCATGTGCCTTTTCATAAGATCTACGTGCTCTCCATCATTTGAGGTCTGGGCAGTGCCAGCATGAGGTGCTCGCACCTTAGTTCAAAGCATCAAGAAACTGAATGTTGACCAAAGACCATGAGCGAGAGAGGATGAGAGAGGATCAGAGAGGACTGCTCACAGCTTGAAGTCGTTGAAGTCAGGTTGAGTGCCACACCTCCGTCTCCAGTTTCATGGCCGAGAGGAGCACCAACAATTGACCCTCTTCCACCTGAGGCACAGCTTGGGGTTCGGGAGCCCAAAGGGTGCGCGGCTTCAGCAGTGCAGCCCTGTGCCTCAGCACCTTCGGCCACGCAGCTGCGCACCACTGTGGCTTCCAGGGGAGATGTCACAGGCAGCTGTTGGCGTCGCAGCGAAGCCTCGGAGATGGCGTGATGTTGACATCGTCATCTGTGGACATCTGTGGACACGAGAAAGAAGTTGGATGTTCTAACAGATGTCGTCCATGTGGATGTCATCCACTGAGGATCTCACTGGCTTCATCTCACCTGCCAGAAGCTGGGCACTTCGATAAAGCTCTGAGCATCCAAATTGGTCTGTCAATCAGCAAAAGGATGCCAAGGATGCTAAGGATGCTTCTGTTCATTTTCTTTTGAGGTCTAAAGATTCCAAAGTCACACACAAGCGACACCAGGAGTTCGTGCACCTTTGGCCACAGGGGCGCTGCTGCCACCGGCCAAGGTAGCACCATGTCGAGCCATGAAAGATAGCAACACCTGACCGGCACTACACACCGCGCAAGATCAATCAGTTCATCCTGTTGGTCACTTGAGAAATCAGGTTTTTCGAGGGGTTGATCATTTGGACCAGCCATCAAGGCCAAAAAGATCAAAGTTAATCCATCAATTGCTAATAAGGGCACCACCACCACCACCACCACCACCAGCAACGACCACGTTCTGGTTTGGGTGGTACGCGCTCTTCAAATGCAGAGTCACTCAGTGCTCGACACCGCAGCGCCTCGTTGTTGATGAACTCCGGGTGGTGCAGAATTCCTCTCAGCGTTGGCTTGTTGGTGTTGACCTCGGAGAAGAGAGGGACCCCGCATTCCAATTGAAAGGTTTAAAGATGTTCATTCAATCTTTGAATAGACCTTAGCTATCCTTTTAGCTATCCTTTTAGCTATCCTTATATGTGGCAAAACCGCTTATACAGTTGCCTTTCTTGCAAACCTCCCGCTCTTCACCAGGTGCGACGAACATTTCATTCTCACAACGGAAAATGCATCCTTTCATATCAGTGTAATGCCTCTGGCGTGTAGTGTACCGCGGCTGGGCCCCAGGAGGCCCTGATGAATCGCTGCTTCTTGAGGCCCTGAGACCCTGACACCGTCGATGGTGTAGGAATCCAGGGCCGTAATGGTCCGCTGACGACTCGCTTGAAAGGCATCGTCTCCTGGGACAAGAGTGACTCAGATCAGAGAAAAAAATGAGAAAATCAAAGATGTGCAGATTTGTTCATCTTCCACATTAAATGTGTGTCAAATAAATGGTGACAAATCAAAAATTCAAGACTGCATGACAAAAAAATGCTGCAACCAAATCGTGTACCACTTATTTACCATCATTGACAATGCTCCAACATGTCACCAAACATCGCAGTCACCGATCACCGTAGAGTTTCATCAAAAACCTCAAATTCCCACGGGGCGTCGCCTGTTCCAGGCGCATAGCAGATCAGCTTGCCGACCAAAGGGTCCTGGCAGCGTGACTGCTGCGAAGGGACAACAGCATCAGAAGGGGAAATGATGGCCGAAGAGAAAATGAATGGGAAATGGGAAAATTTCGAGCTTCACAAACCTTCACCATTCTGAGAAATGATGGTTGTCCAAAGAGTTGGTTGAGCTTCACAAACCTTCACTCTCTCTTGCTTCCCATTGGGGCAGCACTTCTGATTCTTCCTGGACCCAAGACATGCCGAGTGAGCGTAGTGCATGCTCGGCTTACCCCCAGCATAAAGGGCTGCATCTACTCGCACTCCCTCACCGGTGGGTTCTTCGTACTTGGAGACCTCGTTGCCACCTGCAAGAAGTTCACAAAAGGTCTCGATTGTGACTAATTCAGTGAGTTTCACAGGTACCAATCTCAGATTCCAAAAAAAGCTGGTTGGCAAAAAGATATTGATGTCAAGATTCTTGAACCACCTACCCGGTTGCTGGTGCTTCTAGGGCTGTCACAGCAATCAAGTAAATTTTGAGGCAGGGGTTCACAAGTACTTCTTGAAGGACTGCCCATAGAATTCATGGTTAGCGTCTTGGAAATTTCAGGTTCTTTCATTAATCCTCACCCAAAAAATTGCGGCCATTTCCAGCAGGTAAATTGGACGGTGAACCATTGCGATTCGGCTAAGGCATCGATTAGGAAACGACGGACTCTGCGTGCCCCACGCGCCTGGTGCCAGGGAGACACGCGCCTGGATTGCAAAGCCCCTGAGCTGAGATGCTTCCAAGTTGGCACCTGGACTGAGGCCGAGCTCTTCCAGCTTGAAGCCACCTGACAGGACTCAGCAACTTGACCTTGTACAAAAAAGAATTCGAAAAGAGTTTAGATCTGTCTATATACAAATAGGGGACCCCTAACATGGTTGGTCGATTGCTGTACATAGCTGATATTGGATGATTTGTGAGTACCCCTATTTTAAGAAACCACCATAGACATGTGGATGTTTGATATAACGCTGAACCTTTGCATATCAGGACTTTTTTTTGTATGCCTCTTCCAGAAACTATCATTTCAAGGGAGAAATCACCAGTATGTATAATAGCTGTATTCTGATGTCAACAAAGAATCAAAGTATGCTGCCATGAGAACCACCATGGTTGCAATCAAAATGCTGCCCAAGAAGGAGCCAAGAGAGTGGTATGATTGTAGCAAAATGTTTTTCTAGTTCACTGCAAACCAAGTAGTACAATCCACCTGGGTGCATCCGGAAGTTCTGGTGGCTCTACACCAGAAGGGAGAAAGACTGCCAATAGCTTGAGTCTGTGCGACATCTTTGCGTCGACCAATTGAAGGATCAAGCAACCTTCAGATATGTTGATATAAAATGATATAAAGATCGGAGGAATCTATCAACGGAATGGCAATGATATGACCCCTTTGATACATGGCCGGTATGACACGAACGGCACGGCTGCATGCTGGTGGTGAGGCGCTGTGACCTGCGATGCCCAACTGCGTCTTCACAATGTCCACATCTGTGGCCTTCATAAAATCGGCAAAAATTGCAGATTTGGACATTGAAAATCGCCCGTAAGTCATTTGAATGGTCGTGCCAAGACTTTGCATGTTGGAATAGTAGTCAATTTATAATACTAGATTCATACTATATCAAAAGCAGATAATAATAGTAAAAATAGTAATATGAATCAATTGGTATTTGACTCGCAACAGACATCTGTGCACAATCTGGACCTCCTCAGTGATGGTGTGCTCCACTTGAATTCGTGGGTTGACCTGAACGGGTGGCGCTGGCATTGCTCCAAGATTGGTGCATGAATAAGCCTCAACAGTATTTGCTTGACTCTCTCTTTGGTTCCTGACCTGGGGATATCTCGGCAGAAAAAAGTGGAAAAGAATGAAAAAGGGGCGTCCAGCAGCTTGCAGCTTGAAGATTTTTTCTGCACTTGGAACTGTGCACTTTTCTAATCTGTGCCTTTAAGACTACAGAGTGGTAGGCTGAGGTGATAAGTTGCTTAAGCCAACCAAGTATAGCTCTATCATGCTTTATCTACTATAACTGGTAGTTGTAGCCTTAGTTGGTAGCCCCTGGAAACCTAACACTCCATCTGTCGCTTCTGTTTGTTTCCGTTTGCACCGCCTCCATGAAGACGAAGCGCGCATCCGGGTCCTGGAGGCTTCCGGCCACCATGAACTCCACCGTTCCCACCTCAGCGCGCCACAAGAGCTTCCCTTGAACGCTATGATCTAAGGAAACCTGAAAGATTCAGAGATCTTAGGAAACATTGAAGTTATCCAGAAGTTCACCTTAAACCAACCTGATGTTTACTTTCTGGTCATTGGGTCAAAGCCAATGACTACCTCAAATCAAGCATGAGAAGTTTTGTTACTAAGAAGTGTTCCTTACAAGAAGTGAACAGATGTTGAGCAAAAGTTTACAAGTTCAGTACCAAGTTAACCTTAACTGTCAACACTTAAAGCTTGAGCTTAACTACCACTTTGCACGTTTACAAGTTTTCCTGAGCTGCTAACACTTAAAGCTTAACCTTACCTAACTGTTAACCCTTACCTTAAGTCTTACTTTCCTTAACTCTCAACCATGATGAAAAGTTCGCAGACCAGGGCCCCAGCACCACGGTACTGGCACGTGAGCAGCAGCCGCACGGCACACTCGGTGATGCGTTTGCGAAGCCTCAGAGCACTGCATGGTGGTCAGGAGACAGGCTGCTGGTGGGAGCTATGGTGGATGTCAAGCATGGTCAATGAATGGTTTATATATATATATGTATTGATATATATTGATATTGAAGGGATGACGGATAACGATGTCAAATACGGGTAATAAGCGCAACTTCTTCTTGCCTCCCAAATTTTGGAAGTTTCACCCAGATACTCAGGATGGATGCGCGCTGGAGCCACTTCCACCACCTTGGAGCGTCATCGACTGCGTGTTAAAAAATTGTCAATTTGTTGTAAAATGGCAACTTTCAACAACAATGGAGATTTTCATGGACACTTTCTATACAGAGTTACATTCTTTGATGTCTTTCTACACAAATGCCTGGTATTCCAAAGTAAATCCCCTTTCTGTTGGGGAATACACTGTTCCATTCCCCGCTCACCTCACAGCACATGTGATTCACCATTGTTGACCATTATCCTCAACCATCATCATTAACAATCAACCGCAACTATGAACCCTCATCATTAATCGTCATCAACCACTCTCAACCACTTGAATCATCATTAATCATCCTTGACTATTCTCATTAACCACCATGAACCACTATGAACTAGCATCTTTAACTATCATCATCAACTTTAATCATCCTTAACTACCACCAGGATTCATTCCCAACCACGGCCGGTTCAACCCTCTCCTGTGCCCCGTTTCCGCCACCTTCTGGTTGCGCAGCTGCACGCTGCAGTCGCGCTCAAAGAGGTGAGCGCAACCGCCCTGTCCGTCTGCCAAGACCTGCACCTGGAGTGGTGGAAAACAAATGAATGAACAAAAAACTTTAAGAATTAAACCACCTTTATGAATTAATCTAGCAATTTAGAGTAAACTAGAGAATTAAACAAACCGTATTGCTAGATTAATTCATTAAGGTGGAGTAAAGGTGGAATCAACAAATGATTAATACATCAATTCACAAACGGTTAGTTGATAGCCATCTGATGGTCAATTGATGCCTTATTGTCAATAACGGCTCAGAATGGTGAGCATCATTGACTGGAATATATCCATGGTGAGTAGCCCTATGAGGGTACAATTCCGCCTATGACCATGGTCGAGCAACAGGTTAGTGCGGTTGGAAATAGATGATTAATGATGAGTAATGATGGTTAATGATTGTGGCTAATAGCAACTACTGGTCAATGATGATGATTATTGATGATGGTTCAAAGTGGTTAACAATGATTGAAAGGTGGAAATGATGAAATGACGATACTAATTGCTGGTCCATGGTTAATGATGGTGAAAATGATGGGTTTATGGTGATTGTGAGTGGTGAGTGGTGAGTGACTAACGCTTAGTGATGGTTGATGATTGGTATTCGATGTGTTTTTTGATTGAATAGTGTCTAATGATAGTTGACAATGGGTTACTACTGGATAAGGATGGTCAAAAACCACCGCTTGTCAAGCTAAAACACCCTGTTGGATGGAGAAATGAGGAGAAATGATGAGAAATGATGAGAAATGATGAGAGATGGTTCTTGGATCGGAAACTCGCAATGACTCGCAATGAGCTGCTGGCAGTGGCCTCGCCTCAATGTGCCTTGCATCTTCCAGGAACTCTTCCAAGAAGACCTCAGCTGCGACTGAATTTGGTGACTCCCATCTCCCAACAAAAAAGCTACTTACAACATAGGTCACTCGGTAATCTTACGAAGTTCAATGTGAATCACTATGACTATTACTTCATAGTGACTTCCGTACCCATAACTTCATGTGTCATTGTGAGTCATGACCCATTGGCCATTTATTCCTAGTGACCCCTTACTTGTCATCGCATTCCTTCGCCTTCACCATGCCAAGCTGTAGCTGTCAGACTCCCCACGTCTGGGCTCCACGCTGAGCCGTCGCCAAAGGCTGTCTTGGCCTCGCTGGTGCAACGCCTCAGCGCAGCCAAGGAGAGCTAGGAGAGCTACTGATGGCACCATGAAACCCATGGGACCTATCCATCCAACCCATCCAACCCATCCAGCGCATCCAACGCATCCAACGCATCCAACGCATCGTGGTGAGAACCCATTGTGACTTTCATGGTTATGACAATGGTGTCTTGGTTATGTTGGATTCTTATGGGAATATATGGGCAATAATAGGAGATGCGAAAAGGTTGCTCTTGTATATGTGCGTTGCCATAATACTTGTAATTGTTGCGGGACAATAGATGCCGATAGTCTGAGAATGGTGGGTCAAAATTAACTTGTAGACAGTAACCAACAACAGCGGAGATGCGTCGCATCACACAAGGTCAAGAAATCACCATGTTAACCGCTACAGGAAGAACCAAAGCATGACGTGAGTCCTGGTGGTTTTTTACTGGCAAGGAAATCGGACCGCTGGTAAGAGGCAAAAGGGGGACAAAGGCCTTCCCATCCACGTGTGCCGTTCATGGCCGGTCACAAGTTATCAGTAGAGCCAGCTTGGGACGAACCACTAAATCCATACTAAATCCATACTAAATCCATACTAAATCCATACTAAATCAACTAGATTCAATTAGATTCCTGGTAAATCAATGACAAACTGCAGCTCAGGTGATCCCATCCCCTCGGTCAGCTGATCCCTTCCTCGCGCCACAGGTCAGGTAACTCATATGCTTCGTTCAGCTCCTCGTCTTGACGCACAAGTCCTTGCAATCCCAAGCGAAGAAGCGAAGGCCACATCGGAGAGACAGAGACACCGTGGACTCCGTGGACTCCGTGGACTCCGTGGACCCAACAGAAAGACATAGAGACTTCTATTAGAGACTCTCTGAGACTCTCTGAGTCGGTTCTCTGAGTCTTGTTCTGTGTGGAAGTTGGCCTTCAACATTCTGTTGGTGTCAGGACGTAGATTAGAACTTATGCCAGCGTAGTTGTAGGCTCAAATTCCCGTGTTATCCGGGTGAGAAGTTGTAGCCGCTGCGGCCATCAGAAACTTCGACCAAGTCTCTCATGCCACGACCACCTCCACCGAATGCAGCTTTGAAAATAATGGGCAGCGGCAGACTTTCGCCTTGGCAGCTGGAGCCCCTTCGCACTGATTGGTTGACTGGTGAATGGTCGTCAAGAATCTGCAAACATCACTGTAGAATTCATTATCTTCAAAACCAATCACTGATGTTAATGATGAAAATCGTCATAAATTGATCGTCATAGAATAATCCTATGATGTTCACAACCAATTGATCAACACAAATGATGGGACATGATGGGACATGATGGGACATGATGGGACATGATGGGACATGATGGGACATGATGCCATCATACGCAATGAGACCCCGCTGGTCAGATCTGGGCTCTCCCAGCGTTCCAAGAATTCTCGAGCGGCCATCCACGAGGGGAGGAAGGGGGAGCCTTTCAAGACCTCGGCTGGTTGCTGTTGACAATTTCTATCATCATGACTACAATGGTCATAGTGATGGTTATACTTATGGTTACACGGTTATATTTGTTATATTGGTTACATGGATTATCTTTGTCATATTGGTTATATTGGTTAGAATGGTTAGGTTATATTGGTCATAATAATGGTTACAATGGTGCCCAAAACTAGCATTTGGTGAAGGAACCCTCCTAGCAGCTCCTTGAGCACCCCTGGGTTCTTAGCTCCTTCCCAACCAACAGGCAGATCATGACTACAATCCTGGTTTTAATGATGATCATGATCAGCATGGTCATTCTGATCAGAGAAATGGTTGCAATCATCAACTCATTGCCACGATAACTTTGGTCATACTGGTTATCCATCATGATCATTATCAATATCTTGATCCTTCCCATGTACTTATAATGGGGATAGTGATGATCACGATCATTTCAATGGTGTCAAGTCTAGCAATTTTGTGGCGATAATATCAACTAGTGCTTCTGGTTGTATGACCAACAGAGTTGTTTTGGATGGTATCACTAGTATTACTATCAATCTGATCAATCAGGATAACTATTGAGTTGCTCATGACAGCAGTAATTATTGTCAACCATAACCGCACTATAAACCACTACCATTAATCATCATTCACCGTTCAGGATTATCCACCACCATGAACAATGATCAGAAACTGGTCAGCCATCAACTGAAAATAAAAATCTTTGTGGTGGTTACAACATGATGCAACCTTGAAATTTCTGGGACAGCAAACCAGGGAATCCCACTGGTGCACAATGAGAATGGGCTCACGCAGCGATTGGACTTCAATTTGGACGCAGAATCTCCTGCTAACACTATCCAATTGCTAGTCTACTCAGCACAACGACAAAGAGTATTCGTATCCAAGAGTTGACAAAAGTATTAGTATTAGTATCAGATAGTATCAGTATTCTTCTCACTTTGAGAGCGAAGAATCTTCACAGATCAAGGAGTTCCTCACTGAAGCGAGTCACCGGCACATCGCTGGACATCGCCAGTTCGCGAGCCTTCACCTGAGCACATGAGACACTGAAAACGAACCCCAACATCGAAATGGACATGGTTTCGAAACGTAGAAATGCTATGGCAAATTATACAACCTACAGAGAAAAATTGAAAAAACCGACCTAAACATACGAAAAATTGAAGCATTTCTTTGAGATCCAAGCAGGCCCACAGCCCTTGAAAAGCATCCCAGTCATCCGCTTAGCCCTGGCCTTGTCTCCCAAAAGGGCGATGGTCTCAGGGCGTGGACCAATGAATTTGATGCCGGCAGCCTTGAAGTGCGCAGTGGAAGACATTGGAACTCCTGGATTTTGTTTCGGATTGAACTTATTGCATTCACACAGGTCTTACAACTATCAGGGGTAAAGCATGTTTACTGAGATTCCCATCAACTGTGGAACAGGTGACTAGTCAACCTAAGAAATGGATTGGAGAATCGTTCAGGTTATTTCAATCCAACAGAAAACTTGTGCTTACCCTCTTACTGTTGATCTTTGCTACTCATTGACCACCACTATCCAACCATTGATGGTTCTCTAAGCAAGCTTTTTGTCGCCTGTGATTGTATATCCAGTTGATGATAAGTGACAAGTCAGTATTGAATCATTCTGTTGTCTTTCATTTAACCTCAAAGAATCATCATAGCAAGGGAATCCCACTTTGGTTGACATTAATTTTTCACTTGAGCTGCTTGTCATGGGGAGCAATCCTTAGGATCATGATTCCAAGTGTCACCAAGCTTTTGAAACCACTGGCTACCTTGTAGCATGAGCAAATGGGCGAATCTGCAATTGATGGCTCTGTCATTGGAATTAATGGCTCTTGAAGCTCAAGAAACTTCCAAAAAACATCCAAAAACTCCCTGAAGAAACCTCAAAAAACATCCAAAAACTCTCCCAAGAAACCTCCAAGAAACTCCCAAGGTTTTAACCAACTACTATATAGGCTAATATGATTTACCTTGAAAAAATGGGACCACGCCCCAAGGACGCGCTGCACCCAAACTGCACCTCACAGGCCGCAGCAAACTCTGCGCTCTCCGACAGAAAGCCGTAGCCCGGGTGGACGGCTTCAGCTCCACTGCGCCTCGGCAGAAACGGAAAGAAATTTCTATGGTCGGTAAATAGTCAGGTAAATGACTAATATAAGATATATAGCTTAGTATGGTTAATGATCTATTAATGATGGTTAATAGGGTAAATCACTAACAAACTTATGGTGGAACAACTACTATATAGGGGGTTCTGAAAGAGCTGGGGGTACACCAAAGTTCTACTGAATCTACTGATTGCAATAGTTCATCTTGTTGCTTCTGCTTCTGGCAAGAATAGTCATGGCTTATTAATTGCAGTGAAGCAACGACGCACTGATACTTATTGGTAATGGTCGGAATGAACCAAGAACCGCAAAAGAAAACCAACAAGAATAATGGCACCGCTGATGGTACAATTCTTATTGGTTTTCAACTACAAACCAGGAATAGAGGATTCTTAGTGGTTGAGAGAACAATGAATCAACAAGAGAGGTAGCAGCGTTGCAAATCAACAGTGACCATGACTCTGTTTATTGATGGGTACATGGCTGGTACCATCAAACTGGCGGCACCTGATAATGGTTGGTGAGTGGGAGCCATGCATGGATCCAGAGTCTGCCATAGCTTGCCTAACAAACTTGTGGCCTTCACCATGGAACTTCCATACCGATGCCTTTCAGCTCTGGGGGGCACTCCAAAGTCCAAAGAACCAGTCCTCTGCCTGCCTCCGTCGAGTCTGCAAAACCCCATGACAGAAACACAAATTATCATAAACTACATCAAACTACATCAAACTACACTAACTACACTAACTACAAGGGTGATCTCAAGCAGTTCACATCAGTTAACCATCTCTTAGAGCTTGGTTCCAGGTCTGCAGCACTTCTTCCGCGTCACTTAGCAGCGTCCACCACACTCTGCACATCGAGGTATGGTGCAATAGGCCCAGGCTTGGAGGAGGTCACCTGCTTCCACGGGCAAGCGTTTAGCAACACCAGTGTGGTAACCATCGGAACGATAGCAGGAAGTATTGGTGGATAGCAAGTTGTGGATAGCAACAAGAACCAGATTCGGAAAACAGCATCATCAGCATCTCTTGGTCGGCTGTTCTTTTGATTTGTTCGAAAGCACAAAGTTTAGTCGGACACTGCCAACCTCTCGGAGATTGGGGGAAAAAATTAATATGATTATCGTAGCTGGCTATCTGCCTCATGCTCCCTCCTGACAGATTGGAAGTAGTGAATCGGATATCTTCAGCTCCAAAAAGTTCATCTGCAAAAGCTTTTGACTTCGAAACCGCTGAACGCTGAAGAGAAACCGAGTACTGCAGACATCTCATCGTGTTGCACTCGACTTCCACAGCCACGGCAGTGCCCGGTGCCCCCCATGGCAGTGCCCATGCAGCCGCCGGATCACTCGCCTTTAAAGCCTCGGTGACGCGCTGGACGTGCAAACTGCCCTTGTCCTCTTCGGCATAGATCCCCACCTCGGGAGATGCAAATCCCCAGTTCTTCGCACTTCCAAAACTCCAAAACTTCATCCAATGTTTTTCTCTATGAAAAAGGTTCTCCCTTCAGAAAGTGCCATGAAAAGGTTCTCACTGGGTTTCTGTTTTTTGTGTGTTCCCATGGATCGAATGTTGTCGTATGTTGGACCCTGAAGCCTGTAACTGCCTCTGAGGATTTCGCAGTCTTCAAACCCTCTTCGTGACAAGCCTTGGAAACTCAAGGGTAGCAATGATTGGTAAAGAATAATGATTATATCATGACTGACATCATGATCACAACTCCGACTACATGGAAGTATGAAAAGAATGTAACAGAGCTATTTATGATGCTTGAATGGTATGATGGATATTTGCTGCTTGGTTCTGATGACAACTGGTGGATTCCATTGGTAGTTCAAACCACAAAGTGGTTGCCAGAGTTCCCAGCATGTCTCTGCTCCTGTGTTCCTGACGCGTGCAACACGCACAGCAATCTCGCCACGGTTCGCAATGAGCACCTGGCACTGCAGTCGCTTGGTTTGTTACGGTGACCTTACGGTGACCTTCGCTGCACAGCTGAAGGCGCCTTTGAAAAGGGCAGCTGACGCAGTTGAGGTCGTCGAGTGCTGAAAGCCCTGAGATCGAAGAGACATTTCCACAGGACTCAAATCGGATGTGATGCTTCAGATGCTTCAGATGCTTCAGATGCTTCATCTTCCTTGCAACCTGCGCAAAGATGTCTTTTTTCCCGCCGAAAAATGAGGTTTTCAAGCCTATGCTTGAAGCCTTATATTTGAGGTTTGAGCTGAAACAATTCATGAGACAACTCCAAGGGGAGAGCGCTCTATCGCTGTTCCACATAGGTGACGGTGATGGGCAGTTCTGCCTTCTGACCACCTCCAAATTGGAAAGTGCTTTCACCCACAGCTCCATAGGACTTATCTGCCTGAGTTGAGGAGTCGAAATTGGTCACGGTGCCCGACTCCTTGAGATTCAAAGACAGGGCGGCCACCGGGTCCAAGACCTCGTCATCCAAGGATTCCATGATGCTTTCGAAGGGCACTCCAGTGACATCCTGGCCATTCACAGACTTCACCACCCAACCAGGCTGAACGCCTGCAACAAAGGCCTGGCCCTGTGGATCACCGGGATATCGTGACTTTGGGGTCACTTCCATGACCACGGCTCCGGTGCCAGTGGATCCTGGGGCATAGCGTGCAATGCCGAAAGGACGTTTCTTGAAGGTCACCTCAGCCGTTGTGGACAGTTGAGCTCAAATGCTCAACGAAATAACATCAACCAGTAAGAATCCCAAGATCACTACAGGCAGGACTTTTAACCATCCTCGAGCCCAAAGAGAGGTCACTCTGTTCACAAGTTGTATGAGAGCTATCTCAACCATAGCATTATCATCATTGTCAGGCCCACTTTAGACTCACAATCTTTCACCCCTCAACCAAACAATTGAAAATAGTTCGCAAAATCATTTGATGAGGAAACAAGATTTCAATATGTTTCAAAATGTTTCATTAAATGTTTCATTAAATGTTTCATTAAATGTTTCATTAAATGTTTCAATGTGTTTCAATGTGTTTCAATTTCTCGCCTCATGTGCTGGACCTGCCGCCGTGGCGGTGTTGATGAGGGGAGGATCTGCATCCTTGGGGCCGTTGCGCAGCAGGTAGTCCACACCCACGGAGCGAGGCACCACTGAGCTTCGACCACGGGAGGTCGGAGCACCCACAAAGACAGTGTCCAAGACACGAGTGGCCAAACACACCAAGCCTACAGCCGCCAGCAATGGCAGAAGAGAACCACGGGCCATTTTCTCTCTGGAAAAAGCAGATCGAGTCGAAAGTTGGGAAAAAAGCTGCGGAAAAAATATACAAATGGTCCACATAAATCGACATAAATCAACTGACTTCAAGATGCACATTGGTGTGACCCTGAGATTCTTCACACAACTTGTGCTTCACATGTGGAAGTTGTGCAGCCGCTCCTCGAGCTCACTGCTTGGGCCTGCCACGCCTTAGCCCCAACTAGGAGGCCGAACCATCAACAGCTGCGGTTTTGTTCAAGTCTGAAGTCAATTTCAGAAGACTGCAGTTTTTGTGAACTGTTGAACAATCTTGGGCTGATTTGGGGCCATATGTGGATGTTTCTATGGGAGTGGGGAGTAGACTTCACATAGCTGTTTTCCTGTCAAGAACGATCAAGTTTGGTGGACTTTGGGATTCCAGTTTGCGCATGCCTCCGAACGTTTCATCCAAACGTGTCTTGAAAAACTGACATTCTAGAGATAAGAATCTGTACCTTGTAAATGTGTGCCAAAATGTACAGCTCATCTTGACACAACGAATCGATCTTCAACACCTCCAACTTCTTAGCAGAAGTTACTTATGCAGAAGCTACTTATGGGGCAGCCACGCACAGGAACGAAGCGAAGCCGCAAACTGGGTGCCCCAGACCTCCCGCAGACCGGGTCTAAGCTGCCCAAGAAGCCTCGCCAACCAACGCGTTTCTAGCTGCAAAAAACAGGCCGAGAGATGCCGAGAGTCTCCCAAAACTACACCCAAAGCGAAAAAGATCCGAGACAAGAGCGAAAAAATACACAAGTATTGACAAGTATCCCATCGTTACCCATGCTTTACGGGAATAGATATTCCATCGAAGGCATAAACATCTCGTGTTTGGAGACGTGATCCAACATGATCCAATTCTTCCATCTTTCAAAACTAAGTTCACACTCTCACAACTCAAAGCAAGAAGTTTCGGTGCACCTTGTGAGGCGAGAGGCAGGTTCCATGGCTGTACAAAGAATTTGAAGCGCGGCGTGTCTTGCGATGTCACGTGTTGTGGAGCTTGTTGATGGCTCTGATGGCTCGGTTCAAAGTGTTTTGTGTGGGCAATGCGTGGCCCCCAGGTCCGGTGCAAAAAATCACTGCGAGACACGTGACGCCTTTAACCGTCGCAAAGAATCAGAGTCTGATTGGTTTTCTTACTGTCTCTGCTTACATCCTTCATCTATCTTCAGTCTCCATTTAAAAAGATCAAAAGTTTGAAGGTCAACGGGTCAACAGGTCAACGGTCTCTTCGGTCTCTTTGGTCCTTTATGTCTCTAGAAAGCTCTTAAGAACGGGTGACCACCATGGGGAGTGCCCAAGCATGGTGGGGCCCTCTTTGAGGGTTTCCACAGATGTTCCTGGGCAGTTGGATCATGCTTTTGTCAAAAAAGGATGTGTGAAAACAGTGAATATGATCCTGAAATCATAAGAAGAGTCAGATTTCATATAAAATCATAAGTGAAATCAAATGAATCTATACAGTACACCCGAAGCAATGTCACCGTGATCAACGACATCAAATATCACTGTATCAGACTCTATCATCAATCTTTGAAAGCTCAAAAGCATGACAGCATTGTCTGTGCTGGCTGCCGCTGGAGTGCAAGGTTTGCACAGACTCCAGAAGCACCATGAGCCACAGACCCTAGAATTAAAACTTTCAAACGACCACATCTCATACATTGCTCAAAGCAGCAATATGCTCAAATGCTTTCTGCTGCATTCTCGCTGCTGTCTTGCTTGCATCACCTCTTGCTGCTTTCTTACTTGCGTCGCCTCTTGCTGAAGCCTTACTTGGGTCGCCTCTCGCTGAAGCTTTACTTGGGTCCCCTCTCACTGCAGTCTTGCTTCCATCAGCTCTCTGAACCATTGTATGATACGGAGGTATGAGTTCAATGGGAGGAACCTCGGAATCTCTCGATCTGGATTGGGACCCTTTGGGTCCTGACCCTGAAATTGATCTGGAGTTCCTTGCACTTGGACGGGATGAAGGATGCGATGGGTGTGAAGCAATGTGTGAAGGATGCGAATTCTGAGACTGAGAATGCGATTGTTGCGATGCTGAGCGTTGCAATTGTGATGATCTTGAACTTGGAGGTCCTTCGACGGGCGATCCCCTCTCGACATGTTTTGAAAACATCACTCTATTATCTAATCTATGACTACAGTACCGTAAATCATGTGCTAATTTGATGTATGATTAAATCATATGAAATCCTTAAAGGATTACACTGTAAACCACCTGAAGGATCGAAAACATCTTTGCATATTTTTGCTCCGTCCTTGAGTTCCGTTCATGCCACGCTGCTGTCGAACGATGGCAGCACCATAACGAAAAACCGCATAGCGGGGACTCGACGAGTTGGCCTGAGATCCAACCTCTTGAGATCCCCATGCCACGCGACGCACGCCTGGCCACTTCAGTTCCAATGGCAACTGTGCCGCGGGTTCTTCTTCGGGCACAGGTGGTCCAGAACTTGCTGCTTTGGGCATATCATCACCATCCAAGCGTCCATATGCTGTTGGCAATGGTGGAATAGGCTCCACATCCACATTCATTTGCAACTTTTTGTATTGCGAGCTATCAAATGATGGTGCGGGCCATTGAGGCATCCGCCTCAAGGTCGCACTGCGAGGGGGATCTCGGATGCCAGGCTGGTCGCTGTTGGTTGGCAGCACAAAATGCAAACGGCGAGCCTTTAGATGAAGCGGTTGATCATAGCGACCCTTCTCTGCCAGCATCAAATCTCGACAAGCATCCCAGATGGTACTCTGACCTCCCCAAGGGGCTCCTGGAGCACTTTCATTCCAAGGACTCGGCTCATAGGACTCAACGATCACCATGGCGCTGGATCACATGTGGCCACGGGATTACAACTGTCCGGTGCTTAGCTGCGACGTCAACAAGGTTACCAACTGGGCTGACAATATGAAATCTGCAGAAACTCGATGCAAAGGCGCTGAGGACTTGCACTTCCTTGAACCAGTGCGGATATCGTGTTCGCTACCAGTTGTCTTTGTCAAGCCATGCTCCCAAGGCATGATAATTTGACAGGAACTTTGACCATTGAAAATATCAAGTTGTGTGCCCCACATGCTGAGAACAACAGGTCAGCTGCGAGAAACTTTTTCACACTGCAGTTGCGTTAGCTGGGTGGAGGGAAACGAAGCTCCTTGGTTTGGAATTATCCAAAACAAATAAAACAGACTTCAATAGACTTTTCGACAGACTTCAAGTGTCAACAACGGCCTCACTGTGAAAAAGTCAAGAGACTGTTCCGGTGACAAGACTTGTCCAAACGCTTCTCCCAGAGGCTCCGACGTGCATGATACCAAAGAGTTTGGTGCTCTGTCCTGAGAGAAAACTCAGCATCAAAGGTACAGCCACTCGAACCTTTGAACAGGGTTCCGTTTCAAGCTCCAATTCCTCCAGTTAGAGGAACCTGCTAGAGATTTTCTTCATTAGTTCAACCGCAGCACTGCAGAAATATCTGCAGTTCTTTGGTATGTGTGTATACCCCCAACATCCCCAAGCCTAGAAAGACAATCAATAGCTGTCAAAGCGATGATTTCTTTCCTTGCTGAAGCTGCTGTGGCCCCGGCCGAATCCAGACACTGGACCAAACCCAGCACCATCTTCAGCACCACCACCACCACCACCACCAAAGCTTGAGAAAGTGGCACCCAAGCCCCTTGGCACGAGCCGGTTGTGCTTGCTAGAGCTGTTGTAAATTGAGGCACTGAATTCATTTAATAAAATCTCTCGGGATCACCGGACACAGTGTGTGACTGA
The DNA here is from genome assembly GCA_009767595.1 of Symbiodinium kawagutii. Lineage (NCBI taxonomy): Eukaryota > Dinophyceae > Suessiales > Symbiodiniaceae > Symbiodinium > Symbiodinium kawagutii. The sequence continues at coordinate 74,796 of VSDK01021685.1, forward strand.
AAGTCTGTGCAAAAATCTTCTCCTGACTTCTCCAACTTTCCTCTCCAACGTTTTTCTCTTTTTTCCTAACTTTCACATCAAAGTTCTTTCTCCAACTTTCCTAACTTTCTTTCTCCAACTTCTTTGCTTTTGCACATCGGTTTTTTGGCGTCCACTGAGGAGGCAGCTCATCCTCGAAGGACTGAAGAGTATTGTGAGAGGCCTAGACATAGAGTGTGACTTCTCTACACAAAGAGTATGTGTCCAATTCACATCCCGTACATAAATTGGAGATGTTGTGCTGTAGCTCACATCATTCAAATTATCAATGCATTTCTTTATTCTAAAATCAAGTGCAGGGATCGATTCGCAAGATTCGTTCTCAGGACAACCTAGAGGTGACCAAAAACATTCAAATGTGGCAAGAAGACTTCTGAGAAAGGCCTCCAAAAGTCTTTTCGTTTGCAGGCTGCCGTAGCTCTCCTGTAACAGCAAAAGAATGAGGGCCTCACAATGCCTCGCACCTCTCAGGCACTTCTCAGGCACTTCTCAGGCACTTCTCAGGCACTTCTCAGGCACTTCTCAGGCACTCAGGGATTCCAATGAACGGAACCACGTCACTTCGTCACTTCGTCCTCCAGGTCCGAGAACTTGGCGTGACCCCCAAGCGAGAAGTCCTCAACGGGAGGATGTGTCCACACAGAGATGTCCCGTCCTCACAACGCCGACGCCTGGCACTGTGACCAAACTACCCAAATGAAATAGAGCAGGAGTAGAACCAGCACCTCACGTCTCGCAACGCTGCAGGAAGCCCACCCAACAACAAACTTGGGATGACATGGGATGACATGGGATGACATGGGCACATAACATGGGATGACATGGGCACATGAAGAAGGCCACAAGAAAACAGTAAATAAGAAAAGAAGCCACAGCAAAGGTCTTATCTACTTCCAGATTCTTCCTCGCGTAAACACAATCATCTAGTCGCTTCGTATCGGATTTGCAACGTTAGCTCCTGATCCTGTCAGCCAGCGGATCTCAAGCATGACAATTGTCTGAAACTTTGGCCATGGAACAGAGACAAGGACGATGTCGATGATCTGCAGCAAACAGAAAAGGCCATGATTCGTTCAGCAGCTGAAAAAAGAAAGAGATGTCTTTTTCATCCTTTGTTCATCCTTTTTCATACTTTTTCAACTTTGTTGTTCTGTTTTCAAAGACATGTCTTTCGTCATGCGATTTCTAAGTGCAGCTTTGGCCTCAATGACGCCACAAACGTAGGCACCAACTGCTTGAGCATCACCAGGCAAACTCAGCAAAGCTTGGCAAAGGGTTTACCAAATTCTGACTATCCCAGGCAACCCAAAAATGAAGCAAGAAAAGCGAGAAAGAGATAGACCCAGATAGACAGCTCGGAATCTGGAAAGATCACTGCTCACTTCACAAGGTTCATCCCCCCACGGCGAGCTGGATGACCTCAGAAACACTAAGACTCCGTCGTAGAGCAGGTCATTGAAAGGCCCAACTGCACCAGGAAGTAACTGCCAACTCCCACCTCAGGGCACCAGGCTCGACGAGGGTGGGGAACGGTCTCCTATCTCGAGGGATTTGATATATGATGGTTTCTCAAAGTAGGGAACCCCCAAATCATCCTTTGTATGAACCATTTATAGTAGTAAACCAGCCATTTTTGGAGTCCCCTATTTTGAGAAACCACCATTTCCAAGTTTCAAAGACAGCCCACAACCATGACATATCCGTTCCGTTAATGTCAGGGTGGACTTGCAGCGTCGACCATGAACCTTGCACAACAAAGATGCTCATTTTGTGATTCTCCGATCTGTCAAAGTCTCTCTGGTTCAAAGTTTGGCTTCCGAGAAGTCTCGGCATGGACTTGGTGACTTGGCTGCATACCGCTAGAAGCAGGTAGAATCCGTAAGCCGTCAACGTGACCTGGCAGACACGACATCTTTTACGCAACAGCATTGCCTCCCATCCGCGTAAGGATCTGCTCACAGCTCACTGTATCACTACCTCAGGCATTGCCAAAAATTCACAGTTTAGAGGGTCCTGAATTTTCATCCTTTCATCATCCTTTCATCATCCTTCATCCCAACCTGAACAACACACACTTGTAAAGTTTCAACATTCAGACACCTATGCCTCCACTCTTTATGACTCCATCAGTAGAATCATAGGTAGACCTTGGTGCTTCTCTCCCTGGCCTCATCTCTTCGAGTGATGCCATGAATCCCGAGGCACAAAAAGGGCCTTTGATGGCTCACTGGACTCCACCAACGTGGCAGGGGAAGTCGGAGGAAACATCTCTGGTTTGGAGACACCAGGAACCGACTTTAGAAACACGTGGACTTTGAAAGACTTGACCCATGGAAAAAGGGAATTCAGGGCAAAGTCTTCACAGGTTTGGCACAAGAGTGGGTCTTGGCTCTGAGGGTACCTCCTACCATGTTGAGCTCAGCTGCACAATCTGAGCTTCCCAACACACTAGCGAGGCCAAAGGCAGCCAGTAGGATCTGCACAACTTCGTTCATAAGTGCTTGGTACCCAAAAACAACGGCTTGGTGCCGTGCCTATAACAATCACCTGGGATCGTCCTCCCATGGTTCTAGATGAAAATATGGTCAATGAAACTTCGACCCAACATGTTCAACTCCCCACCAACGTGGCAAGAGGTGAAAAAACATTGAAACATATTGAAACGTGCTGGAACCAAAAAACCAGAAAAAGAAGCCACAAAAAGCAGAACTGCAGTTTGCACCTGCATGGGAAGGCTGCCCATGGCTGGGACATCTTGTGGAAACCACAAGGCCGCCACCTGAGCTGCGCACTGTGCAGGTCCCCAGTGGTCACGATGTTCTCAGGACCCAGCCGTGCGGACCAATAGCAGCGCCACAAGTGCCACGTTCACCTGGCCGTGCAGAGCCGTGCGGTCGATTCGAAATCCCCTGGATTTCCACAGCCTTTGAAGCAACGTTTTCTTGCTTGGGGGTACGGCTCAACACTCTACTTCTCTAACAAAAAAGTACCAACTTGACCCGTGCACTCTTTCAATGCATCGACCACAGTGGAGCTTTAAGTACCACGTGGTTCGCTTTGTTCCACGTGTTTTCGAGCAGCCCTAAGGCCATGCTTCAGCCATCAAAACGGAACCATTTCGCTGCGTACCAGGATCACAAGGCCAGTCCCGAAGCGTAGGCTACATCCACAGCAGAACCTCGCAGAAAAATAGACATTTGTTGTGATCCTGATAAAAAAGCACAGAATTGCAAAAACATGTCATAGCGCAAGGCACACCTTGAGCAAAGAATGGGTACTGTCAGAAGAATTTGAGTTTCCATTTTCCGCTCATCGCATTTCAACTTAAATTCAAGATGTCATCAGGTGCCATCTCCATCAGCAATTCGAGAAGCACACGAGGAGTTTTCTGAGCCTATGGACTGGTTTTACTATTGGTTGACAGGAAGCAGTAGTCAAATTTTCTTGGCTTAGGGAACTTTTCCAATTCCCCTCACTGCTTCCCAAGCACATCGATAAGCTGCTTCCAAGTAGCTGATTGGCTGGAATGCAATACCACTTTTCCGGATACAGGCACCACAGGTCAGGAATGCACCACATGGGCGCCTTAGACACCAGATCAGCAGATCAGGTCACAGACTCAAGTGATAAAAACCATGTTTTTTTCTCATAGCATATAGTTTGAAAAATGTTGATTTGGTATCCATACTATCTGTAGGTTTATATACATATAGATTTTCAAATTCATAAATATCTATATGTATGTGTAAATATATATATATATATATATTATGTATGTATGTTCAGAAAAACAGAATATTGATTTGCAAGAAATCTGGTGTGAGATCCTCAGCATTCGTTTGCAACCACTGTGCCAAGCAAGTTCCGTGGGAGGTCCCTGCCTTGGTTGTGCGCGTTCGGTCTCTGATTAGAACATGAATTTCTGCGGACGCAACGTGTCATGTCTCCCATGGCAACTTCGGCTCAAGACCAGCAAGGTTGATGATTGATGGTTGTCTACGATTAGGGCAATGGTCAATTTTTGATTGATGATTGGTTATGCAAAAAAAATGCGAATCATAATCGTTATTGAATCATGCCAATCTTACACTGTGTCAGTGTAACAAAACACTGCGTTCAACAGGAGATGCAATGTATAGATTTCAATGTTTTTTGTACCCTCTGGTGATCTAACATAGCAATGGAAAATCCAAAAATTATAGTTGATTTCCCAGGGTTTCCCTTGAAAAATGGTGGATTTTCCATTGCTATGTTAGATCACCGGAGTGTAACTACCTCACACATATCGGCATTGAATAAGTACCACTCGTTGTTGCACAAGGCAAATTTGAACACGTTGTCAAACAAATCCAGGTAAAGGAACGCCAAATGAAGGGTACAATAAAAACAAAAAATAACCCCAACTGCGTTCATTGGTACTTCCATCAAACTATCAAGTTTTTAGACTACACCGCCGGAGACCCCAACCATGCAAGGAAACCGCAAGACTAACAAAACTGCAAATCCGATTCGTTGATGATTTTGATGTTGTTTTTTCTTGTCTGCGTAACACCAGGGTGCTGGGACATACGTTTGCAAATGCATATGCGTGTATTTTTTTCTAATATGGGCACATTTATTTTTTTCTGTACAAAAGAAACTTACTTCCGAAGTGGCAGAACTTTTGTATTGCGGACTTGTAAAATGCCAGTTCACAATAATAATTTTGCAGCTAATACTAATTCAATCTCTCAACCAAAAACTTCCCAATCAGAGTAGAAAATATAACATCCCACAACATGGCAATTGACATCAGCACATCTGACAACACCGCATGTCACAACAACGCATCTCACAACAACACGACGTCTCACAACATCACATCTCACAACCTCACATCTCGCAACATCACACCTCACAACCTCACATCTCATCACTCCTCACAACATCACACCTCACAATATCACATTTCGCACCGCATCTCACAACATCGCATCCCAAAACACACATCTCCCAACATCACATCTTACGAGACTTTTGTTGCGGTGCCAGCAAACGAACTAGGCGCTCTGCCCTGTGGAAGGTTCGCGATGGAAAATTGAAACAACCCCCGCGAAACTACGGTAATGGCAAGGATAGCTGTGAGGTTCCACCAACTCATCAAACAAGCATCTCACTCACGTTCACGTGCGCCTGTATCCAATCAGGAGAATCTGTTTCAGAATCGCAACTCTCAAAAATTCATGCCCACATGGAGACCAAAAAAACCCGCGAAACGATACCATAAACAGCAACCACAGCGGCCAGCCAGGAACCCCCCATCCAGGTTCCCAGAGCTCCGACCCCAGAAGGTCATTGTTTTGCATCAGGTGAGAAAGATTAAAACTCGAAGGATAAGCAACATGATGGCAAGATAAATCAGGATGAATTGCCTCTTCTCAATTCTCGAACAGGATAAGCAGTCTTCATTGTCACTGACTGGTTCACCATGCAAGGGCAATATCACTGAGTCATGTTTTCACCTTTGCCTCCGCGGAAAATCGCCACAAATGGCCAGCATTCCAATCTAAACATGTTTGTGTTGCTTTCCGATGCGTTCACTAAGCACTTTGCTCGAGTCGCAAAACAATTTGAAAGGCACAAAGGCACAAGGCTGCACCAAATTCAGCCAAAAAAACAACAAATGCCAAACAAGGGGGAGAACCGCAAACAACCCAAAAAAACAACCAAGAAACCATTTCAACTGTGCCTTGTGTAGCCAAATGTTTCGAAACTTTGATGAAACAGGCCATTGAAGGAGAGCGCGGTAACAACCAAACGAAGTTATGCGCCATCTGTATGATTATCACTTTTGCCACAAAAAAACACAGCCTTCGATCGATAGCACTCGTAGTATCCAGCATTGGTTGTACTAGATGACGGGTGGCTCGGGAGCGAACAGATTATAGTTAACTAATGCTACGTAGTCAGCGCAGTTAGCCAGCCATGAAATGATACAGTATGATGTTGGCAGCAAGAAATATGAGACAAAAAAATAAAAAACAACCAATGTGAACAAATTGTGACTTCACCCTGATTTCATCAATCTTAATATCAACTTGAATCCCATGTTTCGGTCACAACATCTAGCCCTGATCTCAATCAACTCTGAAATCAACTTGAACCCTGTGTTGGGGTTGGAAAACCTCAACTGTAGAGAATTCAATCCCTTCGTTGGTAACAACATTCAACCTTGAACTCATCAATTTCAATATCATTTTAAACCCTTTTTGTCGGTCAGATCTTCGAAGATCTATTGAGAACCATTTTTCAATCATCATATCTAATACTGATTTTGGTCAAATGTAAAATCAACTTTTATCTCCAACACGCTGTGTGCAGTAACTCAAATTTCACCTGAGAAGGAGGGAACGAAAGCCAGTGGCCTTCTTTCCTCCTCTCTTCTCTTTGTCTCCTTGCTCCTCTGTGGTTTTTCTTTCTTCTTTTTGCTGTTTTTTTCGTTGTTTTTTCTTCCTTTTGCGTCTCCCGTTCCTCTCTTTTTACGTCACTCTCTTTGTCTTTTCCACCCTTCTTGTTTTTTTGTTTTCTCTTCTTGCGCTTGCTCCTCTTCTTCTCCTCTCCTCTTCTCCTCCTCGCTTCTTCCTCTCTTCCGCTCTTCTCTCTTCATCTCTTCCTCTTCCTGTTTTTTGAATCCTGCTCCTGTCCTGTTGTCCTGCTCTTCCCCTCCTCTCTTCCTTTCGTCCTCTTCTCTTTTTTTCCCTTCTTCACTTTTCTTTTCTCCTCTTGTCATGCTCTTCTCGTCTGCTCCTCTTCTTCTCCTCCTTTTGCTTTTTTGTATCTTTTCTTTTTCTTCTCCTCTTCTCCCTGCTTTCCATCTCCGCTCATATTCTCTTCCTCTCCTTCCTTTCTTCCTCTCCTCCTCCTCTCTTTTTTTCTCGTTCCCCATCCTCTTTTCCGCGTCTTCTCTGGTCCTCTCCTCCTCTCTTGGTCTCTTCTTCGTTTTCTCTTCCTGTCCTCTTTCCTGTCTTCGCCTCTCCTCTCTTCCTCCTCTCCTCTCTTCCTTTCTTCCTCTCCTCCTCCTCTCTTTTTTTCTCTTTCCCCTCTTCTCTTCCCCCTTCTTTTCTTATCTCCTTCTTTCTTGTCCTCTCCTCTCCTTTCCCCTCTTCTCTTCCCCCTTCTTTTCTTATCTCCTTCTCCTCGCCTCCTCTCATACTCCTCCTTTCTTGTCCTCTCCTCTCCTCTCCTTTCCCCTCTTCTCTTCCCCCTTCTTTTCTTATCTCCTCCTTTCTTGTCCTCTCCTCTCCTTTCCCCTCTTCTCTTCCCCCTTCTTTTCTTATCTCCTTCTCCTCGCCTCCTCTCATACTCTTCTTCTCCTTCCCCAGTTCCTTGCTCTCGCCACATGCCTCCTCCCGTCCCCTCTCCCGCATCGCCTCCTCTAAATAACTCCTCCTTTCTTGTCCTCTCCTCTCCTCTCCTTTCCCCTCTTCTCTTCCCCCTTCTTTTCTTATCTCCTTCTCCTTCTCTGTCCAGGCAACACCCAGGACGGACCAGGGGGGAGTCGAAGGGCATCGGCAGCCAATTGCCTAGCGGTACATTGCCCTCCCTCCAAAAGCATGCCCCGGCCCACCCTTCTCCCCAGGCTAGAGCGAGATTTTGAACCAGATTTGGACCCACCGCCCCCCAGACCCCTAATCTCATTTCGTTCGCAAAAAACAACTTCAGCCTAGCCTGACGGCTGGCTTTCGTAACAACTCACGTTCCACATATTATTTCTCAAAGTAACGTGGGACAAATCACAACTCAACACAGACTCGACGACTGGCACTCCAAGTTAAGGATCTGCACAACGATGCAACTGCATGAAAATATTTTTTTCCGAAGCATTTTTCTTTGTTGGACGCAAGGCGCAAGAAAAAAACACAATTTTCAACATTTTTTTTCTCGGGTAGCGCCTCACGTGCACAGAACCAAGATGATGACATGGAGTACAAAGAACCAAACCAAAAACCAAACAAACAAAAACCACCCCAACAAACCAAGACACCAGAAACCAAGCCAGCAGCACCCAGTCATCATCTTGCCGATACAAGTCAAAAAGCTAAGTTAGGAGCTAGGTGAAACACGTTCCGCAGTCACTCTGCTCAGAAGACGACCATCCAGGCATCAGCATCTTGAAATCCAAAGTTCTTGCATCCTCTGCAAGCCATCTAATCACCTGAGTGCGTCTTCCTACCGTCTTGAAATTGCAGGAACCCAAAGTTTCCCGAAGGAGCATCTTCGTACATCCAATGAAAGACACGATCCCAAAGCTTCTGGTGTATGCAGAGTGAGGCCGAACATATGGACAATATCAAAGCGAGCCAAAAAGCAGGGGGGCCCCAGCCCCCCCTCCATCCAGTGAGCAAGCCAACACTTCAAAAGCCTTGCCCAGAACGGGCAAACAAGATCCCTGACCCCTGACGCATAATTGTATGTATTTCTGTGAGAAAATGCACCTGTGCCACAAGTGCAGCATGTTCATCCTCCCTGTGGACTGTAATCTCTAGAGGCCATCCTACTTGTCTGGGAACGACGGGACTGGTAAATCCATGGCAGGTACTCCTGTTTGCTGAAAAAAGAATTGTTGCGTAGTGGCTCTGTGCTTGACCAAGCATCATCAATCGGGTAAAAGCTCCGCTTGAGAATAGATCTAACTATGATTGGTGATAGAAATGATTGGTTTGGCCAGCTGGTACCCATCCAGACGTATCGAAAGCTGCTGCAACCTGCCTACTATCAGCATATGCTCCATCCTGCGAGAAGAGCTTCTTCCAGGTTAGTCGAAATCGCAGATTCAATTGAGACTCTCAAACAGATAGTACCCATAACGCCCCAAAATCTCCATGGAGGGGGCAGTGCAAAGGACTCAGGTGGTGAAAGATTGAAAAACCGCTTAGCTGTTCACTGCGTGCACTTCAAGAGCTACAACTCTTTTATCTGTTTGGTCGCGTAAAGAAAACTTCGTGCAAATGGCATGCGTAAAGCAAATAGTTGTTTTTTTCTAGGTAGCGCAAACTGGGTTTGAACAAACGGCTTTGGAAAACGTGAAGTAATGCAACATGCATTCTCATCACATGATGTGTATGTTGGTTTTTGATCATATGATCCTTTGAGAGGCGATGTGAGTCACCTCGAATTGGCAGAAAAAATATCAATACCTTCCGAAAATTGCACCTTTTTTTTTTTCCTCTGGAAGCGTCTCTTTTTTGCTGCGCAGTCACAAGGCACAACTACAAGGCGTTCAAGAATCCCAATTCATACCTTCCCGAGGACAAGGCGGAAACGCACGGGGCGTGGTGAGGAATTCAATCAAAACTTGTTGCTAGCACATTACAGAGTGCGAGAGAAGACAATCAGTTGTCCCTTAGAGTCCTTCCCATCAGCCGACCAGCCGGAGTTGATATCAGGCAGGAAATCTCTTGTGCTATCATGCGTGAAGCCATTCTACCAGCAGCGAACTCGATCTAAAATTTTTTGGCGACATTAGCCATCAGTGTTTGAAATGTAGTTTGCTCGGAAGTGTCGGAGCGAAATCCATGGCCCGCAACAGGAACACAAAGATCGCTCGCACAAAGGTGAAGAGGCAATTAAAAGGCCCACGCGGCATGTATGCATTGGCCCACACGCTTGGGAAGGCACCTGAATGGTGGAGCAATGGTGATGATGATGATGATGATGATGATGATGAGGATGATGATGATGATGGTGAGATGATGATGATGATGATGATCATCATGAGGATGATGATGATGATGATGATGATGATCATCATGAGGATGATGATGATGATGATGATGATGAGGATGATGATGATGAGGATGATGATGATGATGATGATGATGATGATGATAATGAGGTTGCAATGATCATGATCACGGCGAGGATGTAGGTACTGGGAAACCAAAAAAAGCGGCGAAGTTTGCCAGAGGACTTCTCGAACTGATGGAGGTCTCAGACAACTTCTTCGTATTTGGGTGCTTTGTGGTCCAGCCAGTCAGGTGCCAAGCTGCGGTCAAAAATCTTGAAATGGCTGCCACCTGCTCCAAAACTAGCCACCATATTATTCTTAGAAGAGAGTGTCAGTTTCACTGCATTTAAATTAACGCAATCAAATTAAAGTGCTTAGGTGGCGTTTTCTTGGCACCACTCGACCTTAAATTTGTGACCGGATTTTCATGTCTCGACAAGCGCTGGGGCAATAAAAGTCAGCGCTACAACTGCACGGCAGCAAAACATGTTACTGCGGT
>VSDK01021695.1:0-17101 GCA_009767595.1 Symbiodinium kawagutii
ACATGCTCATTGTTATCAAAAATGTAGGCCGTAATTAAACCGCCCACGATTCGAAAGATTAAATCGTCCATAATTAGATGCAAATAAGGCATGATTGAGGAAATAAAATACAATGCAGAGATAAGGCATGACTAATAGACGACATAGAGTGGTAATGGAGTAAAAAGTCTTCAATGGGGGGGGGCGCAAATTCAAGAAACAAAAACACTAAACAAACCAAAAAAACTTAAAAACCAAAGAAACCAAAAAAAAAACTTTTTGGTGGGGAGGGGGGGGAAGCAAATCCAAAAATCCAAAAACACCAAACAAATAAAAAAAACAAAAACAACCAAAAAAAATCAAAGAAAAACCAAAAAACCAAAACTTTTTGGAGAAGTTTTGGTTTGGAGCCAAAAGATGTTTTTTTTTGGTTTTCCTTGAGTTTTTTGTTTTTTTTTGGTTTTCCTTGAGTTTTTTGTTTTTTTTTGGTTTTCCTTGAGTTTTTTGTTTTTTTTTGGTTTTCCTTGAGTTTTTTGTTTTTTTTTGGTTTTCCTTGAGTTTTTTGTTTTTTTTTGGTTTTCCTTGAGTTTTTTGTTTTTTTTTGGTTTTTTGGAGCTTCAAAGTAATACATCTTTTCAAACAACCAAAAAAAATCAAAGAAAAACCAAAAAACCAAAAAAACTCAAGGTTTTTTTTGGTTTTTTGGCAATTCTAGATCAATTGTTCTTAAAGAAAAAATGCAAAAACAAAAAAAAACTTGAGTTTGTTTGGTTTTTTGGAGCTTCAAAGTAATACATCTTTTCAAACAACCAAAAAAACACTAGGTTTTTTTTGTTTTTCAAGCTCCAAAACCAAAAAAAACCAAAAAACTCAAGGAAAACCAAAAAAAAACATCTTTTGGCTCCAAACCAAAACTTCTCCAAAAAGTTTTGGTTTTTTGGTTTTATTTAGGTTTGGAGCTTGCTCTATATACTTAATTATATCAGCATATTTACAGTCTCTTATCCTCCCCCCTTTGATAAACATTCTTTCAACCAACAATCAAAATAATGATTAAAAACAAAATTCATGACAAACGTATTGTTGAGAACAACTTGACCACTGATCTTGGGGGGGGTACGTATCATTATCTATTTGACCCTCTGCTTCCAGTTATCATGAAATAGTAGGTGACCAGCTGGTTTCTATCATTTTTGTTTGGGCTTGGTTACCTACTATAATGGGAACGGGAAGCAATGCTTCGATCCTCATTTGATAGATTGTCAATATGATTGTTCTAAGTTTAAACATCAATTGAGCCATTCTCAACATTGAATGATGTAGATAGCCTTATCCATGGGATAAACATGTTTAATTAAGCATCAGATACGCCTTGCTCACCAGGCAGGCCTTGCGTCCAGCGTTCACCACATCAGCACCTCGGGAAGCCGCAGGAAGCCAACCTCGCGGCTTTCCGACGTGCTGCGGCTGAAGGTTATCAACTGCTCAAAGAAGGCGTCGTTGAAGCATTGCGAGGGAGAGCAGTTGGATGCAGTTGGTGGTTGATAGTGGCTTACAGTGGTTGATACATGGTTGAGAATGGTTAATGATAGCTCACAGTGGCTCATGATGTTTAATAATTGATAGTAGCTAATAACGGCTCATAATGATTTGTAGTAGCTAATAATGGTTGTTAGTGATTATAATATGCTATACTGATGGCTGATGAATGGTTACAGTATGTGACAATGATGGCTTGGTGGATAGCAACCCACAGCAACTCATCCCATGGGCTGAGGCTGAGGCCATGGTCCTCAGCCATTAGCGAGTAGTAAAAAACGGCTCATCAACCATCGTTGAGAAATAAATTGCTGATAGTAATGTCTTAGTAGTGGTCTATATGGCTGATATATGCTGATACCAATGGCTTTGTGGCTTATATAATTGTTTAATGGCGTGTAATGGCTGATATTGATGGCTTATGTTGGTCTATGACAGCAGCTAGTAGTGGTGATACATGCCAATGATGCTCAGTGAATGTCAATCAACACCCAACAACACTGATTGCTTGATGCTTGATGTTGTTTACTCGCAGGTGACAAAAAGCAATCATGGTAATTGATCACGGCCAATGATGGCCAGTAACAGCTGACGACATGTTGATTCCACTGCTGCTGTTTACATTTCCTGTATCACCTACTAGGGATAGGGTAAACAGATCCCAGTGCAGTGCTTTGGGTGTTTATCACTCATGGTTGGCACTGTGTATCACCACGGATCAACTCCCCCACAGTGGATGCTTCATGGGACGATGCTGCACAAAGAGTTTGTCCAAAGCTCCCACTGGTTGACTTGTTCACAGTCCTGCTCGATATGGGAGGAGTCGTTAGCGATTTCTTGGTGAACATCAATGGGAGAGCTGCCTGGTGTAGATATAACTGTAGCAACCGAAAACATGATACATATTGTTTTTTTCTGAATGATTTTTTAGGGGATTGCAATGGACAATAGTAGGGGATAATCAATAAGAGTGGTTAAACAGCTGCTCTATGGTGGTTTCATGTGGTTTCTTAATGTAGGGGAACGCCCAAAAGATGGTTGGTTGATTACTACAAATTATTCTTAATGGATGATTTGGTGGGTCCCGTGTTTTGAGAAGTCCTGGTATAATACAACATGTTTGCCAATTTTTGACTTGGTGGCACTGCATTGTAGCTGGCTAATAATTGGGGTTGTCATAGTTCTGGCGAAGTACAACGACTGCCAAAGGCAAAACGGCACCTAACGGAACCTGACGCAAATGACCGCATGTCTGTATCATGTATTATGTTTATGTCTGAATAAACCATACATGTATATATATATATATTTATACATATCTGTATGTGTATGTATAGTTATATGAGTGTATCATAGTAGTAAACCAGTCATTTTTGGGGTCCTCAATTTTGAGACCCATGTATATGGGAAGACAGTGCAGGACAACCAAGGCCGTGTTGGTTCCGCAGTGCTGGAAGCAGTGCTGGGGGGTTGGGCGTGAAAAACCAGGGCCCCACTGGCCGTCCAACATCTGATTGACGGGCACCATTATTATGAACAAGATGCTATAACGATTTTGACCAAGATGAACCCTTACTACCCATCATGAGCCATTATTTCCCACCAACTATCATTAACCAGTACTAATGAATCATCATGAACCATCATATAGTCACTCATTAGCTACCATTAACCACCATTAGCCATCCTACAGTAACAATTTCTTTCCCAAGATAATCACCCTCACCAGTTCGCGTAGGCGGAAGGCGAGGAGCGGTTTTCAGTTAGCGGCGCAGACCTGGGGAGATGTCTTTTTTTCACAGAACTGAAATGTCTATGCGTAGTGGCATTAACATGGTTATGCGTTACTGGCGCATTAACCACTGTTCAATAATGGTTAATGATGGTCGTAAAATAATGGTTAAGTGAATGATAGTGGTTGATAATCGTGGTCAATAGTAGTGGTTAACCATTTATAATAGTGGCTAATAATAGTGGTAATAGTGGTTAATGATAGCGGTTAATGATACCAGCCCAGAGTAGATTATGCTTAACTAAATTTCACAACCATGATTAATCACAAACTGGTTAGGCATAATGGTTAAGAGTAGATAACAGTTGTTAATAGTGGTGGCTACATAGTGGTTAATGATAGTCGTAAGAGATATGGCTATGGTTGAACCATTGTAGTAGGCAACCAACCCCGGTTACAAAGGTAGAAACCGGCTGGCTACCGACCCCTATTTCATGGTAGCTGGAGACATAGGGAATGACTTACTTACTCAATATGAACAACCAAATTTGTGAAATCCGAGATCTACATTTATTGATGGAAAATAACTTCCACAATGTTTTACAGAATATCATCAGTGTGAATGTTGGCTAATAGTTGTTGATCGCGGTGAATCCTCATGGCAACAACTACAAATACTACAGCTAATACTGCTACTGCGACTGCTACGAAGACTGCTGCTGCTTGTTTATCTTATTTCTTACTATTCCTGCTAATACTACTGCTGGTTTCAGTGCCATAATTGAAAAATAAAGTGTTTTTACAATTCCCGTCAGCAACCCCTGGAGGAATGCAGATATTAGCAGGTCACGGTGTATGCTGTGTCTGGACATCATGTTAATTTTGAGAGCTACCAATTAAATAATAAGTGTATGCATCAGCATCAAGGATCATCAGATGCGGTCCTACTGCCTTGTTACATGAAACAATTACAGATTGTTACAGCCTATCATTTGTAACTCATGCTGTGTCAAGAGGGCATTTGATTTGTTTGATGTTAGCCACTGATCGGATGATCTTGCTGGGGTATTGCATTTGGGGCATTGACAGCTTTTTCTCATCGGTACACTTCATATCAATATATTCCTGGTTACCGATGATTGCTGGTTCTATGCACCATATTATTCAACTTTGTTCATGCACTCCCACCACGTATGCCATGGTTATCTTCAGCAGATTTGTTGATGATGATTTACGAGCATAGGGAACTGGTGAAGCCATGGTGAAACTTTGGTGAGCGTTCACCCACCTGATTCGGGGTCCAAGTCAAAGTTGTATATCCCAAAAACGCGGGTGAGTTTTCCTTTTTACCGCTGGTTGGTGCTTTGTTTTTCTCGCAGTTTTTCTATGTTCACCAGTGTGAACAAATGGGTGTTTCTCAAAATAGGAGTACCCCTACATCATCCATTGATAATCATGTTTAATGATAAACCAACCATAACTTGGGGGGTCCCCTATTCTGAGAAACCCCCAAATGATTGATTGATTTCAACAACTGATTTGTTAACCATTTCTTAGGGGTGGTCCCAAGCAGCTGTTCATGACCATTTGATTTCATAAGGGGTTGGTCCAACCACCAACCAGAACGGGTCCAACCACCTGGTTGGGTGTCCGGTCCCACCCACGGCGAGCTCGGCCCTGTCAGGGCCTTGGATGCCGTGGAGCTTGCGGCCCCTTGCGTCCGCAAGACCTGGGTGGGTGGAGACGTGGACGCAGCTTTGATTTCAAAGGTGGATGAAGTTTATGATGGATTAGTTGATGGGTTGGTATTAGTTGATGTATTAGTTTATTATATGTATTAGTTTAGGGTTGGTTTATTATGTGTTAGTTGATTTGTATTAGCTTATTATGTATTAGCTTTGTTATGTATTAGTTGATGTATTAGCTGATGATGTCAATGATGAAGTGAATGGATGAAGTTATTAGCGTCAATGCTTTGTTCATGATGTATGTGTGGCTTATTTCATGTTTTCGATGGATAGACCAATACACGCAATCCTGGATGAACATCCCAACAGTTCAGTAGTGGGATGTGAACAGCCGTTCGGGTGCCACTGTGCCAACCTTAGGTGCGCATCTTGGAGGATGACGAATCCTTAAACGCTGGACGAGGCCTGGCTGCCGCATGGTGACCATGGACGAGTTGTGAGTGGCTGCCGCATCGCGTGAACGCTCAAATGATGTTTGACAATGGTGGCTTATCCTGGTTTGATGAAGAACATAGTTTAATTGTTGATGAATAATGGTTAAGGACTGATGGATCGTTGATGGGTTGATTCATGGTTCTTACCAGTTGATGGATACTCATGGTCCAATAGTGTTCAACGGAGAAGTATGATAGGTATTTGATGGTTGATTATTATGGTAGATATAAACTATTCATTCAGTAAGACTGGTTGATGAATATAGTTCCCAATGGATTGTTAATAATTGATAGGTTTCATGATGAATTGATGGGCTAAGAATGTTTGGTTCGCATAATTAATTCCTCAACCGATGCTGCCTGCTGAGCGCTCCATGAGTCACGTAACTCTCGGCAGATCTATACGGAGTACCGTTCGGTTCCGACATGAGTAGCCGTACATGAGTAGCGTCGGGTCACCTGGCTATCAAGGGCCCCCACGGGCCCCTTAGAAAGTGAGCTTTTTCCAGTCTAAAATATGGGTCAATTGATTATATATCTGTGAACAATTGTGTTTTTTTTGGAGGTTCATTTCCCAGCAGCTAACAATGCTAGCACATGTGTTTTGGGGGTGGTATTCTTTTTGGTGGGTAATGAAAAGACCATTTGGCGGTGAATAATGTTTAGTAAATGAACAACCATTTGTTTGAGAATGAGTTTCGGAAGATGCCACACTGTTCTGGAAGGTTAATCGGGGTAATGATGGTCAAGAAGCTATTGAAAATTGTTGAGAGCAGCCACTGGTAGCAGAACAAGTTGATAGTCAACACTGATAATTTACGATAAATCATGGCTGATGCTGGTCAATAGTGGTCAAAAATGGCTTTAAGACGCTTTAAGCTATGTTGGTTTTGGAAATATTCCCATGTCCATCAATCAGGAGTATGCTTACAGTTGATCAGCTTCCATGGTGAAGCCATATGGACGTGACAACCAACGATTGTTTGATCACGGTTGGCATTGAAGTGATCGCCTGGGCTTGTCAATCTGGGAATTGCCACTTGGGTAGGCATGGCAGAGGAAAGACCAATCTGTAAATTTGAACAGCTGTTCTCAAAATAAGGAACCCCCAAATTATTGAAGCTTAGCAATTTGAAGCAATAAACCATATGCTTGGGGTTCCCAATGACTTCAAGTACTGTAGGTAAATATGCTTTACATGGAGCATTTGGCTTGGTCATCCATAGTTGGTCATCGCTTCTGCCAGTGCTGGTTCCCTTCGCCCGTAGAAGTCATCACTGGACTTGTGGAGAAGCCATGACTCGTTAGGACGACTAGCCTCGAAGAAGCTAATATAGACCCTCCCAGAAAGGGCTTGGAACATCTGTTTAATATTGGTATAGCCATTTGGGAGGGTCCATGTTAGTTTCCAGGCGGATTATGGCAAGCTGTTCTTCTGTTAGTCACAAGTCACAAGGTTTTTTTCAACTCAGGGGACCCTCAAGCTATCATCCTTTGCATCGACCATTTGTAGTGAACCATGCGTTTTGCGGGTTCCCTATTTTCAGAACCCACCACTGATCATCCACGCTCAGCTGTAGGCATGATTTGTTGTTTCAGAGCTGGTCCAGCATGTCGGGTCCAGTTTTTTGGGCTCTGTGGAGGGTGAAAATATTTAGCTATTTTTATTGCTAATAAATGTCCCAACAAAATAGCTAAATAATCATCAAACAAACATTCAATATTCATTTTTATCCTTCCATGTTTGATGACTTTTAGCTATTTTTATTGCTGATTATTTAACCATTATTGACGATTTTAACAAGTTTTACTGGTCATGAACCATTGTCCAACGGATTATTGACTATACGGTGGTTTCTCAACATGGGGATTCCCCAATCATCCTTTATATTAATCATGTTCAGTAATCAACCATCCATAACCTTGGGTTCCCTATTGTTCAAAGAAACGACAATGACTAGGAGCTGTTTGACCATTGTTGTTGGTGATTGTCTCCTAATTTGCCATTCTCAATTAATGGCTATAACCCTGATGATATATGATAATATGATCTCTACAGATTCCAATGATTTCCATGAATATTCTCTGGATAATCCCTGGTAAAACCACTAGTCGAAACCACCATAATAGCTGCGTTTTGCGAACCCGCGGGCCCCGTTGACCAGTCATGCTCGAACAAATGGCATCCCACGAGGTCACTGTCCGGTCGGGATGCCACCATTCATTCAGCCACGCGAATCGTGGTGAATCATATTATCACAACATCCAATACGTCAATGATTTGAGTAATGATTAATTAATAATGGTGAAAGGTTAATGGGCGTGGTAGACTGATAAACATGAATCATGGTTAATTATAAGGAAACAGTATTGACTATATTGATGTACAACAGTCATAGCCATAAGTAATGGTTAATGATGAATAAGCAATGGGGTAACATGCTCTGCTTGGGGTAATAGAGATGACGTGCAGCGAGAGAGAAAATCACCAACAATTTTGCTTAAGCAGCTACTAGTCATGGTGGTTTCTGAAGCCACAAGGGTATCCATGAATGGCTGGTTGAATTGTTAATGATCATTAATGGATGATTTGGGTGTCCCCTATTTCGAGAAGCACTCTTATCACAACAACCAATAACATCAACGATTTGTATGTTCATCAAGGTTTAATGATGATTGTTGATATTGGTGAAATCGAGGTTCGTAAAATCAATCCGTTAGGTGAGCAGAGCTCCCACATTGATTCCATTGCGGGAGTGCTATTGTCCAACTGGTTTGTGGGCCTCAGCCGTCACTTCAAAGGTTTTCGCCGCAGTATGTCTCAGGAGGTCGGGGGCGCCTGGTGATGTATCAACCATAATGGCTCAGAATGATGGTTCACAACATAAAGTTGTGAATACTGGCTGATGGTACTTCGTCATCATGTCACATTGACATATCAATCAAGTTTTAATGTAGTGAATTCGAAAGTTGATAATGCTTCCATGTCACATAGCAGGCCGAAATATCTTTTGGATGCGGAGTCGTCATTGCCTCGAGATTTCGGAGACATGAATTCATTATTAAGCACACTATGAAGAATCTCTGTGACGTACCATGAACTAGCACTCAACAACCAGTAATATTCATCATTGCTTTTACTTGCTATTATTGACAAGTATTAACTCGACTAGCCCATTGGCGGTCATCGTTCATAATCACTATCCATAAATTACACCATGACTAAGCATCATTTTTGTTCTAACCATCATTTAATGAGATTTCAAGTAGCAACCATCATTTCACCATGTAAGCATGATTGAGCCATGACTGAAGCATCATCCTAGCGCTGCCTCGAGCTGGACGAGATCAATACCAGGAGGCGCCATTGGCTGACAAAATTCGAGTTGCCAATGCCACGGTTGCAAGGTCCAGAAACAGTGGAAAACATTCGAATGATGATCTAAGCATAACCAACCACATGCTGGTCAAAAGATGACTTCATGGTGGTCAGGTGGCGGCTATCGCCGCATGATCGGTAAGCGATGGCCAAATCGTAGCTAGATGAGGGATGGTGAGGGCTCAATGATGGCCAAGTGGTGCTGAAGCGACGGTTCCTAGCATGGTTCAACCATGTCGTCAGCGGCCAAAGGATTGTTAAAGGATGATCAAGCAGGCAGCGGTCAAATGATTTTTTTTGGCCAACCGTTGGTTGCATGATGGCTAAACTGTGGCTGGGCGATAGTCAAACAGTCATTCAACAATGGCTAAAGTGATGGCTCAATGGTGGCCAATTCGGGTTTCAAGGACGGCGAAAGAATGGCGGAAAGTTGGCTAGCTGATGTCCGATTAGTGATCAGATGCCCAGGCGATCGGCACGTGATGGGTTAACGGTGACAGCAGTCATGGTCCAAACCCTTCTGTTTTTCAAGATTGTTGCACGATGGCCAGGCGATTTTAACATACATCCTTGCCAGCCATGTAGTTGCAAAAGCCCTGAGCGATTACAGCCGCAGCGAATAAGCACTAAACATTCTTTGTCATGAGTGGCCATGATAAATTCTATCTCAGCAACCAGCCATGGCAGCCATTGATTTTCATGGCCAATCATCACAAGCATGTAGTACCATACTGACAGATTGATGTCTATTGGCCAGCAAGGAAGCAACCAAACACCAGTTTCCAACCATCCGATTACCACCAACAGCCACCATAGCGAAGGCCATCAATATTCAAATGATTTTTGGCTAGGATTTCTGAATCGTTGCAAGCCATTTTGCTTTATCAATCCACGAAGTATCAATGAACAATGTTCCGTGGATTGATTCTACCACAATCCACTTTCGTGTGCAATGGTTCTTGGCCATCAAACCAAATGTTGTTTACCAGCCTTCGGTCTTTGGTCATTCATTGTCCACGGTTTGATTCCTTATTTCGGGTACGCCATGGTTATCACGGAGCAGCGATGGATTACGGTGGCTCAACAATATCATTTGCCGCGGTGATTGAAACCATCAATCAGAATCATCAATCTAGCCCGCTCTTCACAATCCTTACTTGACTAACACGTTGCACTGTCATTGAATGTCATCGTCACATGTTGTAAATTCATAAATTTTTTTTTGCCCAATCGCTTGACATGGAAACGCCACGGTTCGTTTCTCGCGTCCAGCTGAATGACGTGACAAATTATTTCGATTTTTTTGTTTCCAGGGTTTGATTGGTTCAGGCCCAGTGCCGCAGGGGTTGCGTTGATATGCGTTGATTGGTTTCGTTTCTTCCGCGGCGCGCATTGGCAATACGAATAAACAACAGGAACATTTGCAAATAGTGATATTGTTATATCACATTTTTGAAATACCACTTTTGAAAACATTGCAGTTATTTATCACTGAATGTCATTATCACATGTTTGTTTGTTTGTTTGTTTGTTTGTTTGTTTGTTTGTTTGTTTGTTTGTTTGCTAGTGCTGTTCGATTCTTCAAAAATTGAAACGATGTCAGATTGTCCCCTGATTTGTGCCTCGGAAGGATGTTCCTTGAACGCAAATGGCGAAGCTGAACTGGATGCCATGATAATGGAGGGCCCTTCATTGCTCGCAGGGGCGGTGGCAGGCGCGTGTCAAAATGTTCGGGGCAGCAGCCATCAATGTCACTTGTGGCATGTCTAGTTTCCCATTAGTGGGTTCGGCAAGGATTTGGACAGACATGGCAAACGGTCTAAACACGACATTGTCATCGCCACGTGCGATGCACATGTTTCCAATGCTGTTGCCACGACCTATCAGCAATGTTGGAATATCATTCCATGCCAATGTTGTTGATCTTCCACGTATCAATTTACAGGTGGACAGATATTGCCATTGTGGCAGGCGTAGCTGTCCAGAACCCGATTTCGCTATCGCGTTTGGTCTTGGAACAGACCGACCATGTGATGTTGGCCGGTGAAGGTTCGGACGCCGAGGGTTCACTTGGATTGATTTGGGTGGTTCAAATCGGGAACTCTAAAAATTATGTTTGGTTTCTAGTGGTTCACGGTGGTTACTCGCAAGGGGATCATGAACAATCAGAACTTGTGATTTTAAATGTACGAACTATAATCGTTTAATAATCAAAATGATTCAAAATACTAAGGATGATTTGAAGACCGATTCAAAGAAGTTACCGTTTGCTTGGACGGAACTGTGATGCAAATGGATGTAGCAATTGATGTTGACGGAACCAAAGAGCCAAGGATGAAGATTGTGCGAAAAGTAAAATTAGCCCCAGCCTTTGGCGGCGAACAATTGTGGCGGTTTTTTTTCACAATTTTGCGCCGAAGGTATGAAGACTTGTCAGAAAAATGGTTCGCCGAAATCATGGTTTCAGCTCACAAATGTACCATGTTGTCAACATGAAGAAACAAAAACACATCAATTTGCTTACAGAATGACCTTGCTGCAAGCCTGGGTGGAGGTTCTTTTGGACGAATATGCGAAGCCAAAGCTGGCAGCCTTCCACGCAACACGCGTTGATGCGGTGCAATTCCGAAACATGCGCAAATTGTCATCCGCCCCGAAGTGGAAATAATCCAGATGATTCAGAGATGTTGTTGTAAATATTTTTTTGAGGTGAAAATCCATCATTGGAAACAGTTTTTCTTGGTAAGTATTTACCACCTATAACCACCTACAACCACCTACAACCACCTATAACCACCCATAGCCACCTATAGCCCATGATTCCAACCATAATTCAACCTCCAACCCCCCAAAACCACCTCTGCCACCGAAAAAATGCCGCCTGTCGGTGGTGTCCTGGGCCTGTGCGACGAGGCGCAATGACTTTGGCCAAGGCGCACGGCGCCGTTGCACAGCAACTGGTGACCCCTGAGGCGGTGGAGGAGCGACTGGCGAAGCCAGTGAGGGATGGCTGCTGATGGGTCATGGTTGGTTCAGGGTTGGTTCATGGTTGGTTCATGGCCGATGTATTACCAAATGGTTATATAGTTGATGTTAGTTGACTGATATTTTCTCATGGTTGAAACCACCAAGCAGTGGTTCACAATGATGTTGATGGTGAATTTTGATGAATTAACGGTATTGGATTGTCAATTTGATGGCACCGTAGAGTGCTATATCAATGGGGTATGGCGAGACGAGTTGTTGATGATCATGGCCAAAACTCATGATGTACAATCATTAGTGTTTATGAGGATGGTTGTCATCATGATACTGATGATTATATTCTATTTTACTTTATTTGTTGTTTCAATTGTTGATGTTCATTAGCACAATGAGTGAACACAATGGGTGAAAATGGTCATTCCTGATGGTTGATCGCGAAGCTGATGATGCTTTGAATTGGGCTGATAAGGGTGCCTTATTCATGGTTCAGTTCAACAAATTGATGATTTCACAATTGTGCAGTCTATGATTCATAGAGATGTGGCGATGATAGTGATGATGATGGTGATAACGGTGCATATTGGTTCATTTGTTTCCTGGGAGTAGTGGGTACTACCCACCAAGAAGAGAAAAAACGAGGACATTGACAAAATACTAGGCCTTTGGTTTTGACAGGACAATCTACCTTTTGAAGAGCACTTTTGTTTCCACGAGCCAATTTCCAACCAATAAATTCAGAGAGAACGGATTCTTTTCATGTTTTTGGCACATAAAAATCGAGGACCAATCTGTTTCAGCTCAGAGGCCAACAAATCTGGGCAGGATATCTGGAACAAAATCAAGATTCAGATTGAAACTTGGATATCCCTAGAAATCCATGGATATATCTCTTTTGATCGTCACTAGAAAATCCATGGATACATTGAAACGTCCTCAACTAGAAAATTCATGTTGAACATCAACAGATTCATCCCCATGAAGACAACTTATCAGCAGTCCCTGTCCCCGAGGAGTGGCAACGCTGGCGCGAGTACCGGCAGAACGTCTCCTCGCTCTTTGCTGGGAGGCGCACCAGGGTGCCTGTGGGATGCTGACGCGTAGTTGATAATGGTCAGCAGCGGTTGGCAACTTGGAGACAGGAAATATCAATTGCATTCTTTGCCTACATGCATGTTTGTATTTTGGTATGTTTGTATGTATGCCTGCATGTTCGTACATTTGTATGTTTGTATGTATGTTGGTATGAATTATTGTACATGTATATTTCAACATTGAAACATATACACAACAGAAGATAATTGGTTCATTACGGCTAGATCTTGTGGGATAACCACTTGCCAGTGAAATTTGTTGATTTATTTGAGCCACTGTTCAAAATTTGTGTCCCGCCATACCCTCCATGGGGTCATCACCGCATCAACCTGGGATGATGGGCCATCGATTGTGTACAAAATCCTTATCGGCCATTACGAAGCCTGGTTTGCAACATGGTAACAACCATGATTTAGCCATTATTATATGCGGGATTGGTGTAATACGTGCTAGATACCATATAAAATGAGCCATCATGAGAGCCACACCAATGCCATGATGAGCTTACCCTCAGCTTACCAGCCAATAGCAACCAACCCCAAATTCCAACTACCTGGAAAAACCAGTCGAAACCGGAACTGGAAGCACCAGTAGAAATCAGGTAACCAGCTGTAACCAGCCCCTCTAATCACCAACCATAGCACCATGGCCACCCAGCTGAACAGCAGCACCAGGCGCCCCATGCCTTGGGGGATCTGCCAGGACCCCGGGCGACACCGTGGGTGCCGTGGCCCTGGACGCGGCTCAAAACGTGGCGTGTGGCACCAGCACCGGTGGCATCGTGGGGAAGCGGCCTGGGAGAGTCACTGGCTCGCAGCACGGTGCAGCTGGTAGCAAGGCGTTTCGGGGGGGGGTTAAGGTCATCGGGAAGCTACAAGCCGTAGCTGCTATGTCGTTGAATTTTGTTTAAACATGAATGGTGAAATTACTATAATTGTGTATATCTAGATTATTCAAAACATATTATGGCGGTTTTCTTGAGGGATAAGGTGAATTTCTAAAGCCATGGGAATCTGTACGGATTATATAGGGGTTATAGCCGTTAATAGTGGCAAATCAAAGGAGCAACTACCAACTATAATGGCCAAACGCTACTAGTCATGGTGGTTTCTAAAATGAGGGAACCCCCAAAAATTGGATGGTTTATTTAATGAACATGAGTACTATTGGATGATATTGGTTGATTTGGGGGGAGCCCTATAACTTGAGAAACACCCCCTCGGATGTGCACTTCACTGGACTTAGTTTCCTTAGATGACCATGGTAAATCGTATGTTTGGTGTGCATTCCCAGAAATTGGTAACATTCACCATGCTTAGTTTGGCATTAGTTCAGCTGGTGCAACTAGCCATGCTGAAATCCCAGGGAACTAACTCTGGGCCATGCACATCTAGTCGTGGTGGTGGTGCTGTTGGTTGTTGCTGTACCCGAGTCTAGAGATGGCCTAAGCAATTCCGGTGAAAATCAGCATCCCAAATGGGTAGATAATCTACTTAAATCCACGCTATCCTTACCATTTCCCTGGCGATTTGAACAATAGCTGTGTTGGGATGTATCTCCCTCATGGAACTCCCAAAGTTGGTTTGTTTTGGTAAATGGCTGATAAAGGATGATATAAGGGTCCCCTATTTGAGAAACCTTCAATAATTACTATAACAATGATTCAACAAGGATGCTCTGGGCGTAATATGTCAAATTCAAGAAACCCTCTGATTAATCAAACATAGCTATCCAAAATGATTAAATGTCCCCTACTCAGTAATGGCTACCCAGGATTAATAAACCCCTGGTTGATTAATAGGGGGTATCCCCTAAAAGCCTTGGTTTTCCATTAGAATGATAACCCCCCTAGTTAATCAACCAGGGGTTTATTATGGTTTATTAATCCTGGGTTAACATTAGTGGATAATAATACTTTTGATATTATCCTACTCATTATAATCATAGTTATTATTATTATTATCCTGCTAATACTGGATAGCTATGTTTGATTCCCAGAGGGTTTGTTGCGCAGCTGCAGCTGGTTCCCAGGTGGGCGACTCGCCGCTGGTGGGTTGCGGCGGCTATGCCAACAGCGCTGGCGCGGTCTCCGCCACGGGGCATGGCGAGGCAGTGTGGCAGCCGGGGTTTTCCAGGTTTTTTTTGGGGGAGAGAATCCATGTTTTTTTGACAGGGAAACCATGTTTTTCTACCTTTTCCACAGTTTTTTATAGGGAAAATCGGTTGTCTTGTACAGGGAAACCAGGGTTCTTTACCGGGGGATCATGGTGGTTGATAGGGGAGAATGGGGGATCACAACCAACAATAATGGTTGACAACTGTTTTTTGGGCATGGAAAATCCATAGGTTTTATAGGCTGAGTATGGGGGATAGATATGTGTTAAAATAGGGAATTAGATTTGACTTGTCAGGAAATAACAATTCCATCAATACTGGCAAACTGATGCTTGTTAGTGATGGTTGTGAGTGATGCTTATGTGTGAACATACTATACAAGAGTTGTTTCCTAAAAAACACCATATAGATTAGCAGTGTTATGTCTTGGGTGTTCGAAATACCTTAGCACAAACTGCAACCACCAGACTCTGTGTGGATTTTTTGTTGCCTGTTTGTTGGTTCCAGGTTTTGCAACAAAGACGTGACAACGTTGCACCGTTGCACCGAGGGGGTCGTTGCTACCTGGCTGGTTCCAGTGATTGGTCACCTCTCAGTTGCGACCTGGGTTTCTCCAGGAAAGCCATGGCGACCTGGGGTCCATTTTAGTAGTGAAGACCTCCAGTTGATGAAGCTAATTGCTGCACTTAATCATCATCAACCATGATGGTTTGGCTAACCTGCCTGCTATAGTCAGTCTGCCTTTCGTAGTTGCTGAAGCTATCAACCATTGCTTAATCAGCCATTCACAACCATGATAGTTGGTTCATTAAGCTCATTACACTGCCTACAGCTGATTACCCTCGATCAACCAATTATTCACCATCATTGATCGCCATCAACCACTGGGGTATCAATGCCAGTATTAACCATCGTTGCTCATCAACCATCATGAGCCATTATGGGTCATTATGAGCCATTAGTCAACCATTGTTCATCGTTCATCAACCATGATACAAATATGACCACTTTTCCGCTTTTCCGACAGGTAGCAAGAACACGGCTAGGACAGCAGAGTTTCCCGCTTCCCAAAATGTACATCTCTAGGGGATCAGCTTCAGGTCTTTGGACACCATGTAGGAATTGCTCCACTGAGTCATCCACTGTGTGTTGGCAGCATGACGTGTAGGTAGGATCTGAACCGGCAAAGTGTTTGTCCAGTAACCAATCACAGGACTGTCAGGTTTGCAATATTGTACGGGCAGATGTAAGTCCAAATGTTTAGCCAATTTACGCAAAAAGGCAGTCAACCATCGGCACCTGCGAACGAAGTTTGGTTTACCCGGCATAGTCCGTGAAGGTTCCCACCGCAGCATACGGGTGTTATACCAAGGGCCCTCATGTCCTGTGTACGTCACAAAGTCCACATACAGTTGAAACCAGCTCCACCTGAAAATCTTGCGTCCTCCGCCCGTTTGGTGAAGGCTGTCAATCCAGGTCCGCACATGGTTCCATTCTTCGTGGTCAAAGGTATGAGCCGTCTCAGGCAGCTCCGAAGGAAAAACCCAGTTCTGCATCTGAGGAGGTTCATACACTGGATCTTGAGGGTTCTCTTCATTGACTTCTGCTATAGGTTGTTTCTGTAGCTCTATGGCAAGCTCTCCTGTTTGCATCATGAGTTTATGAGTCCAGTCGCACCTGTACCGGAAGTTGAGGATCTCCTGGTCGAGTGTGTCGCTGAGCTGTCTGGTGAAAGGATGACTTAGCAGTACACTAGAGGCAAGTTGGTCTGCCGACTCGTTTCCTTCGCACGCCCAGCGTTCCAACCATTCAAGTTGTTCTAAGTCTTGATGACTACTAACCTTCACGATTCCAGCACAAAGATGCGATACTTGTTGATATAACCCGATGAAGGTTCTCACCAGGTCATGATTACTGCTGTTGTGTTGTGGATACCAGTTAGGTTTCTCCCGAATGCGTCTGATCACCTTACATACGTAGCTAGAGTCTGTCCAGAGGCGGAAAGGCCGTTGCGCCACCTTGACAAAAGAAATTGCCGAAATGGCTGCTGTTAGCTCTGCGCGATTGATGGTTTGTTACATGCCTGGGACCATTCCTG